>VTPC01001320.1:9954-107453 GCA_011009095.1 Ignelater luminosus
GTTTGCCAGAAGTCATTGGAGAAATTCGGAAAACTTCAAAGAAGAGGCGAATCATTCTTCATCATGACAATGCAAGCTCTCACACCGCTGCTCAAACAATTCAATATTTAACCAGCCAGAAGGTCGAGTTGATGGGCCATCCACCATACAGCCCTGATTTGGCACCCAATGACTTCTTTTTATTCCCGTACATCAAAAACAAACTGCGTGATCAACACCAGAAGGAGCCGTTTTTTGTTTCCAAACGCATATTTTGGAGCTGCCTCAAACAGAGTGGAAAAAGTGTTTTGAAAATTGGCTCAAACGCATGGAAAAGTGTATCAATCTTAATGGAGAATATTTTGAAAAACAATAAAACTAGTTTCGATCATAAATACTTGTTTTTTCATTGTTAGGCCAGAAATATAAATAGCAACCCTCGTATTAAGTGTACACATGCCATTTAATTTATTAATGTAAAACCTAAAATTAGATCTTTTATTCTCTGGTCTACTTAAAAACCAATTCTAATCTCATGATACTCATTTATTAACTTCATTTCTTAAGCATTAGAGTTCCTGTATTGCAGAGACTAGATGTATCTACAAATAAATATTTTCATGTTCCGCCGCCAGATCGTTTTAAATTGGCTGATTCAATATCGAAAGCTGTTGACAATTTGTAACACATGAATGTTATATCGAATAGATGTAGCTTACAAGAATATACGTAAAATGGCATTTTTCAATTTAGATAAAATATTTTTAGATTTTTGCCGTCTGTATTTATATTCAGTAAAAATTTCTAAACCTTTTGCATTACATTTTGTACAGCAATAAAGATTATTTAAATTTTAAAGATAAAGGAAATGCATGAATATAAGCTTGAGATACTAAATATAATTCACAGGGCTTGGCATTTTAATTAAGAAATGCATAATTTAATAAGTAAAAGATAAGCGCTGATAAGAAATTCTCCATTTATTTAAATTAAATTAACTATTCCTAATTTGAATTTGGATGTACTCGTTTATACTGATTCCTGAAATTTTATTATACCAATAATTCCTCTAAAGTTGACTCGATCTTGAATAACAAATGCTTTATTTCAATTCGTCAGAATTATATAACATTCTTATAAGATATTCTTTTTACGATGTCATAACGAAAAAATTTGGAACACTAAAAATGTAAATAAGTAAATAGTAAGAAAAAAATTAGCCCAGGGTTAGCTTAATTTGCGGAGAAGCTTTTTATTATTGTGTTAATTTTGTGGGTCAATAAGCCTCTACCCAGTGAGATGCATAGAAAGTTTCACGAATTAAAGTTGATTTGTAAATACTTAAATCACGAATCGCCTTTGGCCCTTATGTCATCCAAAACGATTACACTCTAGAAATGTCAATAATAATTTGATAAGACCTACAGGGAGGTAATCGATGTACTTATTAGAGTTCACGCAGTATTAAAGTATAATATCTGAAAAAAAATTACAATTATAAATTTCAATGATGAATTTGAACATCGTGCGTCAATTTTCTTTAAAAATAAGAAACGCGAACAGTTAAAAAAATTAATATGCAAGGTAAAATCATAATTATATCCGCATTTTGATTTCGTGCTTTGTTTTGTTGTGTGGGAAAAAATGCGGATTTTGTACAAATTCGAAACTTTCAAATAGACAACAGAATGTTTTCGTTTTATAAAATTAACTTGATCGTAGATTATTAATGATTTAGCATTAGCGTTGGTAATTAGGGATTGATGTTGCATGATTTGCTATAGGGTCATCGTTCAGGAAACGGGGGATTTTGAAACTCGTGAATGTCTGTTCTTTAGCAAATACCTTGCCACGCCCATTTATAACTTCAGTTCTTATCTAGTGAAATAGTTGTTTGAACTGTTCGAATTGCTTTCGGAACTATTCAATTGTTAGAATTACACAAATCATCTAATTTTAGGTCAGTTCTTGCAACTATACTTTTCTTATCTGATAAATATTTTCAATAAGAACTTTCAAGTACAATATATTTATTGTTTTATAATTTTAAGTTTTGAAAATCTGATAAATTATGTGATAACGCGACAGCTGTTTATTAAATGAATTTTGTATTATCCTAGAAGATTAAATACAATTTAGTTCTTATAAAATTTAAGCGAAGTGTAGGTTTGTAGTTCAGGGAGATATGTTCGGACCGAAGAGCAGCCGAGGTTAAAATATACTTCTGAGACTGCAAACTACACTTACGAAAGAGTGACTAAATATTTTTTTGTTCCAGCCGAAACAAACAAGGATTAGCAATGGGGCACTTAAGACTCTCCTGAACAAAACCATTGCGGCTATAATTACGATCATGAACGCCGCCGTGCTAAAACTGCGTTGCTTTCCACCGCAGTAGAAATGATTGTATGTCGTAGTCTTTCTCTCAATCTTAGCTGCGATGAGAAAAATAGTCAAAGGTGTCGTGCTGACGAGATTTCAGTAGGAGTTAAATAAGAGGAACGTCTTTGGACTGGATACCTAATTGTCCATCGGATTCTGCATGCTGTGAAGTACGTTACGGACGTTTTCAACGGACGGCCGCCAACCAGCGTAATTCTGCTAGACGTTTCGAAAGTTTGGCACCAGAACTTGTTCATAAGATGCTCAATGCTAACATCCCTCGCGTGCTTGTTCAACTGGTAGCGTCTTACCTTTGAGATAGGCGATTCCATATAAAACTGAATAGTTTTAGATCACCATCACATAAGGTTTGCTTCTTTCTCCGCTGCTTTACATAAAATTTGCATTGTACGCGAACGATACTCCTCTGATAGCCAGTTATGTAGTACTGCAACTGACAACTCAAAGTAT
Source organism: Ignelater luminosus (assembly GCA_011009095.1). NCBI lineage: Eukaryota > Metazoa > Arthropoda > Insecta > Coleoptera > Elateridae > Ignelater > Ignelater luminosus. The sequence goes on from VTPC01001320.1 coordinate 12,787, forward strand.
TGCTTCAAATCTCGAAATGAATTTCTTTCCCTCTAAGAAGTTGGCGTGCCTTTGGTCTACGATTAAAAATGTTGGTTTTTTGAGTCTTCTGCCCATCAACATTCCAGGAGGGTTAGGATCTCTGGGAACAGCTCTAGGAAGGCATTTGTAATGTTCCGATTTGAGAGGGCGTCTAAGGCGATGGATAGAACTTTCTTTAGGGTCTCCGGATGTTTGGTGCTGGCGATGTTCCCCAGTAGCTTGGTGAGGAGAGCGGAGCTATCAGTTTTGGATTCTTGACGTGAAGTTTCTGTACTGGAGAGAGCGGGAAAGTTTGCAACCATTTTGCTGTGGGATTGCAAAGCACGGTGGACATGCCATTGGACTCGAACAGCAACTCTCGGTGGGTGGTGCGAGCTTCTTTTGAAAGGTTGTTTTTTTCGGAAATCTCAAGCACCCTTGGTAGCTGGAGGGATGATCTCCACCGCAGTTTGCACATATTGACGGTTGGTCTTTGATTTTTGTGCAGACGGCCGAGTGATGGTTACCGGCACACTTCACGCAGCAAGGAGCAGAGTACCAGCCCCTCTGGGAGTGGTTAAAACCTTGGCATCTGTGTCATTGACTAATAGTGAATGGCTTTTCTGTCTTGATGTTAAGGGAAAAGGCAGATCTTAAATTCCAGATTTCTTACGTCTCTGAAAATTTTACGATGTTCACTAGAACCAGGGAGGTGGGACGTCGTTTTTTCTTACGGTGATGCGGATGACTGAGTTGACCTGGAAACCTTTGTCATGGAGATTGTGCTCAATGTTTACTCTGCCAATTTCCGATGATAGCTCGTAGTACCACCCGGAGCGGCTTTTCTGCTGGGAGCTGATAGGTATAGAAGCCCGTTTTGTCCTCGTCGAGAATGCTTATTCCGTCGTTAATATTTTTCGCCTTGCTAAAGTTTAGCTTAGGGCGTTTGAATTTGCTCAACAGGATCACCCATCGTCTTTTGTTTTTTATGGTGATAGGTGGTATTTTCGTGCATTTTTCTATCTGGCTTGGGCTGGCGTCAATGTATTTATCATCCATCCCTTCGTCTGCGAGAATGTTGAACCTGTTTTCGATGGCAACCGCGCTGTTCTCGGTGGATTCTTGCCTTGTTCGCTTTCGGAGTTTTCTAAGCGTCACCGTTGTGTACTTATCGTTTGTGGTGCTAGGCCTTTTCCCGATTGTCGAGTCGCTGGTTGTTGTAACGGAACTGACGCACGTGGTTAAATAGTTTCCCAGTTTTTTTAATAGTATACTTGTGAACTTCGAGGGCGAACCTCCGAAGTCCTTTGGCAGGGACATCTTTTATTTTCGTTGCCAATTTGGGAGCCTGTAAAGTTTTAAAACGGACTTCTTTTTCTTCTTTCTCTCCTCTTCTGAACCTGTCTGACTCTGTTTCTGTTGACTGTTCTCTTGCCTCTGACCCTATCTTTATTAAACCAGTCCAGCAAACTTTCATCCAAGAACAAGCTGGGGTTATACAAGGTGATCGCCTATCTAAGAGTGACGTACGCAGTTAGTGTCTGGAGGTGCAAAGCAACTTCGCAGAAGAAGAAACTTTAAATCACCTAGAACAAGGCCTTAAGAATGGCATTCGACTTACCATCGTACGCTTACAATTTACAAGGCTTGTTTTATCAAAAAATCTACCTTATAGGTCACGTTAATTCGCTCATCAATAAGTTAAGACATTAGTGGCAAGGCAGAAGTCCATTCGTCACACGTACCTTGAAATAATGCTGCTCACGTGAATTGAAGAAGTTGTTGCACGTTTATACAGGACAACGCAACATAACTCTTTTGCAGTGTTGAATTTGAGGACTCCTGATGATAGAAGAAAGAAATTAAGTCCATATACTCCGTAACAACCACAAGATTTATTGTTTAAAAATCAAATTGAACCTCTTGTTAACATCAAGAAAAACAAAAGTAGAACAAGCAGCAACAAATCAGTACTAACGCAGAGTAATCTTTCCACAGTCGATAAGAAATAGTAACTCATCAACTCTATTGCACGCTATGCCGTTGCACTGTCGCATTGCCCAGACTCACAGCGGAACAGGCAAGTTTTGCAGCATATGTTAGTCCCAACTGCTCCAGCCGCAACGCAATACATCGCCTCATTTTTTATCCTTCATGCTAGTTAAAATATCTATTGATATCATAATATCATCATAGACAATGTCGTTTCCTGCGACCAAAGGTAGGGGACTTCTTGAAATCGGCAAAAAAAGACAAAAGAGACTGCGCTTACAAGTCTCCATACGTATTGCATTAAAGACTGTTAAAAACAACAGAAAGTATTTCCTTTTTAATAGTTCGTCATTAAATTTAAAACATGAAAAACAGCATCGGCCGTTATGGTCGTCAAATCCTCAAACTTTCCTTGAGCCTATTTTCGTTATTACCCTACAGCGCTTTTCAGCATGTTAGTCAAGATCGATATACGCAAGGCACAAAAAGATTTGTGTCGACAGACTGAAAGAATTCCTCCAAAATTACAATCTGTTTTCACTGTTACAGTTTGGCTTCCAAAGAAACAAATTGAACACTGATTTTTCAATTTCATCAACATCGACTAGTGCATTGTTCGTTTAGCGTCATCTGGCACGTTGAGCTTCCCGCAGATTCAAAATTGTAAACAACTTCCTTTCGCTTCTACAACATCAAGTGCGAGTAAACAGAAAACTGTCATGTAGCCCTCCGGGTCACACCGTAAAGTTCTTTATCCGTAACTCTTCATATCATCAGACAGATGACACTGCTGTTTGAAATAGACTAATCTCTGTGAGGCTCGAAAGCCAACCTAGCTAGAAAACTAGTTTCTGTCGTGGCAAATTAAACCGCCCGCACCGGATTAGGTATGTTAGATATCAAGAACAAAGTGTCATCCTGGCCTTCGTCTTGCTTCCTCAGTCACGTATTTGGGAATCACCTTCATTTACTTATAGTCCAGTCAATGAATACCTAAAAGGGGCTTGTAGATGACATGGAAGGGGGCAGAATTTTTCTCTTGTGGAATGTGTTGGGGGTAGTTAGGAGGCAAACATACTAAAAGTCCCCGCCCTTAGCCCTGCCGCTTCAGGGGGGAGGGGGGTGAAAAGTCCCTTTTTTTCGGTTCTTCGCTTGTAACTCGGAAACGGTGCATTGTACGGTAAAAGATAATTCGATTTCCTTCACGAATGTTTATATTCATTTTTTTCCTATGTGTTACAGTTTCCGAGATATTCGCCAGCGAATATCGATAATTTTCGAAAAACTTATTTTGCCTCACATTTTTCGTCAAACTTGTCCTTCTAACTCCTCAGCATTATATTTTACAGAAACGTCGTCAGACAGGAAGTTGTAGAGCATTGAAGTTTCTTCAAGAATATGTAACGTTTACTAATTATTTTCGACAGGTCAGAAGTTACAGCAATTTGAAGTTTTCGGATAAATTTCGTGATTTCTCAAGAAAAGTCAATGAATGCTCGAAAGGGGGTTGTAGAGATATTTTTCTCTTAAAGAATGTGTTCGTGGTAGTGAGGAGGCAAACATACTAAAAGTCCCCGCCCCTAGCCCTGTCGCTTCAGGTGGGGGGTGGAAAAATCCCCTTTGTCGGTATTTTGCTTATAACTCGGAAACGGTCCGTCGTACGGTAAAACGTTCCCCTTACAAGATAAAAAACAATTAAATTTGCTACAAGAATGTTTATAGTAATTTTTTTTCTATGTGTTATAGTTTCCGAGATATTTGCCAGCAAAAATCGAAAATGTTTTTTTGCCTCACATTCTTTGTCAAACTTGTCCTTCTAACTCCTCAGCCTTATGTTTTCAGAAAGGTCGTCAGACGGAAAGTTGTAGAGCATTAAATTTTTTTCAAAAATATGTATCTTAACTGATTTATCTTCTACATGTCAGAAGTTACAGTAATTTCAAGTTTTCGAATAAATTTCGAGATTTCTCCAGAAAGCTATACTTTCTTTATTATTGTTATTTATGTAGTAACAAATTGGAGTTTGCTAAGACTAAGTAGTATTTTTCTTAAATTCCAATACATAAATAACGATAATAACGAAAGCATAGTTTTTTTGGGAAATCACGAAATTTATTCGAAAACTTCAAATTGCTGTAACTTCTGACCTGTAGAAGATAAATTAGTCAAGATACATATCAGCATTTTTCCTGTAGACGTTCGAGCCATCAAGCATACACCGAAAAGGTACCCTGAACATTCTACTGTTCAAAAAGCAACACTATTTCACTCCTCCTTAAGCTGGAGAACATCTTCAAAAACACCCAATCAGCCTTCTGACTTGCAATGACATCACACTGTGCTTTGCATTCGTAAAAAATCTTGATCAAGACAGCAACCAATCACCATAAACTAAAAAGAAGCGTTTCTTATAACGATTACTTTGACTTTCCATAACATAATAATTTTTCCAAAAATGCTTAGGTACCATAAATGGTAACAGCATTGTCTTAGTAGTCTTAGTTCGGACTAATGTTTGTTTCAAACTCAGCACTCAACACTTCAACAGTTTTGAGCATTGAGCAATAGTACATGAGTAGAAGTATTGTATCAAAGAAATTAAAATTGGTCAGTAGACTTTTATATAACTGTATATGTACTAGGCAATATTCTTTAGATTGCAATTATTTGCAAATTTTTTGATAAATTATAACCTGTCTGCTTCTACAATGATCTTGTAGATGTAAAATATTTACAATAGAAATATTTTAGTTGATAGCAAATAATGCTAGTTTTTATTGTACCATTTGAGAATTAAGTAAAATAATTGTTAACTAATTTTTCGTGAAATTTAGGTTTTTTTTCTCAGTCATACGTGGCATGTACCATATAACATTACGTAGGTGCTTCACATTTTTTATTTTTTATTTTTATTGTTATATGTACCTTGTTTGGCAGCCTACGTTTAATACAAACACAAAACCTTCACAATTAATGTCATATTACCTTATTGAATACTAATAAATAAAAAGATGTAAATTAATCCTAAGAATTACCGTAAAGATAATTTCATGATTTAGTAATAAACAATGAATAAATTGAAAACTCTTTTATTTTTTAATAAAACCAAGTACGGATTAGGTATAATAATGCGGCTACAATTTGGTGGCAGACACGAATCGCTTTAACATTTAATTAGTTGAATTCAAATTGCACTTGCATTGTACCTGTTATAATACCCTGATAATTTCCAGTGTTGTTCAGCTTTCATGAAATTTAATAAATTACATCAGTTTCAGGATATAGCTATAAATGGTTAATGTAATTGTCTTTTAACAATACATACAATTATGATTTGCTACATAAAGACGATTTTAACAGTTAATAGACTGTAATTAATGATCTCCAGGAAATAAGGGTTTAATCTTTTTACAATAGTAACAACCATTAAGTTGTGCTTCTACGAGGTGTGTACAATAAATATTCATTGTTCATTTAGATAGTGGTACAATTATCATTTACTTGCCATTATTGAACTTTAAACACAATGATTCACTGTTGTAAAAGTCATTACAGTTTACGCTCTGCTATATTAAATGCAATTAAATATTAGTAGTGGGATGTTATTGTTACATCACCAGGTTGGCAAATCAATTACTATTTGTACCTAAGAAGTAGAGTTGTGTTAATGCACAAGGTTATTTGATTAGATAATACTAAACATTGTAAGTTATGAGCTTAGGCTTCATTGATTTCTTTTATTTTGACATTTCAGTCTAGAAATATTTTTTTGAGATTTGATCTCTTGCACTTAAATACACCTTGTGGGAAGCTTGAAGAATGCAGCAAATTTAATTTTCAGATTCTTTTTTTTTCAAATTAGCTTTAAACAGTAGTTTTCCAACTTTTGATTACTTATATAGAATGAGGCTTAACTTCTTTTTCTTTTAAAGGGTAGTAGACAGACATAAAAGGAACTGATCTGCGCTAAATTGTATTAACAGAAGTCATATAGTTTCAGAGTTGAAGTAAGTGGGTTCCGCGTTTGAGAACTGCTGCACATAACCGCATTTTGTAGTATAATAATCAAAAAAAAAAAAAAAACTTAAAAAGATGCCATAACTGAAACAACCAACCGAATTTTAGTTGAGTGAATGACTTGGACATAAGTATCTTTTTGAAATTTGTTATCAAAGACGACTACACAGTTAGCTACTTTGAAGCCAAAACTGCTCAAAATCATTAAGTAGTTTGATGAGTTATGTCTCATCAATGTCTTAGCAAAAACTTTTAGATATCAAACGGTGGGTCTAATTATCTAAAGCTTTATGTCTTCGAAACTATGTTTACTTTGTTAATGCAATTTAACAATATCGATTTCATTTGAGCCCCTCTGTTATCCTTTAAAAGTAAAAGCAAAACTTAAGAATCACCCTGTAGATAAAATGACGGTTAGTCTTTTTAAAAGTATTCATGGCAGTAAGATTTCTAGTTTGAAGCTTCCAAAATTCTAGTTCTTTGGCAGTTAGTGACAAAATGACCATTATTATCAGGATTGTACAAGTTTTTTGTTTCTTCGTTGCTGAGGACTTTGTCTTGATACAAACAATGTTTTAGATGATTTTTCTTGTCTTTATCTTGTTTGTTCAACAAACGGTGAAGTGTTTCTAGATACTAAAAATTCAACGGCAAATAAATGCTTTTAATTCGTTTTGGCTTTTCTAATTACATTGTAAACACTTTCCTGTTGTTGGTCATCAACCTTCTGCTACTGTCAACCTTCGTTCTGGAGCGAAGGCCCAGTAGTGATGCCGGCATTCCAACCGGGGTACTCTGCGTATCGGGGTCGGCGCAGGCCTCCGGAGCCGGTGCCCTTTCCACCCGCGTACATCGTTGCCTAGGGGGAGATGCGCGACTATCAGCGCGGGTGTTTGATTTCCGTGCTCTCTTGGGTGTCTGTACTCCGAACGCGTCCCGGGTCGCGGCGCAAGTAGGTTTACGACCTCGAAGTCCCAATCACTACTGTCACCGTTTACGCCTAACGGCTGCTACTGAACTCACCCCCTACACCGTGCGAGTATGGGTGTGGCTTTGAAAGCCGTTTGTATGTCGTATTACCACCAAATCTTTCGCGAGTGCTAGTTTTCCTTCTGCGAACGTTGTCTACTTCTTCTCGAAAAATACCACCAGAATCAACTTCAACATCACTCGCGACAGCCGATGGACATCTAATCATATCTATCGCCTCTGTCGTGGGTCCAACACCGGCCTTCTCCACTCCAGTTCGGCACATTGACCCCTATCATAACAAACTCGCTTAGACGCTATCTAGGGTCGAAGGAAATCAACATTGAGCATTGATATCATACAAATAATTTGATTTAGTTCATATTTGAACTCAAAACCGAATTAAAAATAATTTGCCTCCGATTTAAATGGAAGTGTAGCAAGAATCTTGAATTTTGTCACTTTTGCCTACCAACTAGACAGATATTGCAAGGCTTTCACTTTTCTTCTTAGCGTATGCTGGAAGATCCATCACACTTTCCACAGAAGATTAGCTCAAGTAATAACAAATGAAATCAAAATTAATTTTGCTGTTTAAGGTAGTCGTGCTACTTAGGAGTTCAGTTTTGACTATCTCCTTAAGATGAGTATCGGTGGAAGAATGGATCGGCATGAAAGTCACGAATGACTTGCAATTCCGTGTCTTATATAAATGGTGTCTGGGGCAATTATTGAGTGGAGTTTCACAAAGGTAGACGATGACTTTCGAGGTTCGTAATAGTAATTGCAGAACAATCCAGAAAGCCCGGAAAACCGGGCCTGGTGTCTGTAGGTTTCTTCTCATAACATATCGTTATTGTTTCGGACTGCTTTTGTATCTGGTCACGTCTCTGGCCTTAAACCATCTAGGATGGTCATTTAGAATATGTGAGTTGACAGCTTGCAGGATTATAGACCCCAGAACTCTGATCAGTCAACGTTCTCATCCATCTGCACGACATATGATAATGATCGGACCACAATCACGAACAGTTCTTGTGATTGTAATGCGGTTTAGAAAGACTGACAAAAAGCGTATAAGCTGTTATTCTCGTTGGCAGGCAGTAGAAGTTGTTAAGTGCTATAAGACAAGTTTGAAAATCAGTGGAGTGCTAGTAGAGCATGGTTTTTAGGTATCTGCCATTGTCAAGGATATCGTAAGTCATACTAGGTCGTAATTGTTATGCTAGAAAAGACGTCCAACTGGCAATGCACATTAGTAAGTGTACCCGGCTTGGATAGACTCCCGTAGAGATAAATAGGAAAATGCTTAACCGTACAATACACGGCATCGGCACTCTAGAACACTCATTGGAAACAATCTAAGAATTGAATGAGATCTCATCAAAGAGACCTGAACATACACTTTGAAGTGAATGTCTTGTAAAAGTTTTTATTTTTTTAAGTGAAATCGAGCGGAGCAAAGAATTATTATTAAGATACCACGGTTGTTACACTATTGCAGGAAAACACGTAAACGTTAACTACCTATGCAAACGGAATTGAATGAAACATCTTGTGTAGATTTGGTACATCTTCCATTATCGTGATGAATCAATTAAAGAGCATTTCCATATAAGTAAATTAGAGAGACCACAGAAACCGAGTAAATCTCTGCTTGACCAAAACCCCCGAGAGCCCAGCTTTGCCAATCCTGTTTGCAGCACCTGAGGGCAAATTCTAGAGTTTGTGGATGCTAAATTATCAAGTGATTTAAGATCTGAGTGATAAAATGCTGTACGAGTTGACGTGGTAGCAGAGATAGATAGCTTACTGTATTTTAAATTTGACTAAAGATGCAGGCAGATCTAAGCATATTAAAACATTAAACTTGTAGAATTTGATTATACCGTAATACATACACAAAAAAGGGATCGTAGAGATGCGGGTCTTCACAAACAAACGAGAGTGAAGGTTTACACCTACTTCATTATTTTGCTTTAGTTTAACAATATATTTTTATGTTTCTTTTCGAAGAAGATTTGTTTTTATCTTATATTGGAAAGGTTTACTATCCATACTTGTAGTTCTAGTAGCGATTTTGGTAAAAGCAAGTTAACGCTGTAATCCAGTTAAAATGGGCCAAGATACTTTTTGTTTAATGCTCTAAGCTTCTTAATTGTGCCCTTTCAATTACCTTCTTTTAACTGTATCGCAAACTAATTAATGTATATAACAAAACTTGAAGCAGTTCTAAAAGTACACATTTCCAGTAATTGATTACAATTTTTGTGTCGATCTTTTCAGAAAACTTCTAAATTAAATTGCCGCACTAAAATGAGGACTTAGTAGCGACTCAAATAAATAACTACTCGATGAAAACTAGGATATACTATAACTTCAAACTTGCCACTTAAATTAATTTAGAACGAGCTGATAAATTTCTTCTTGCGCTTGAAAACTGAACAAAGCGAACGTAAATTGAAATAGAGTTCTTAAAAGGAAATGCATGGTGTTTTTCCTTTGTTGTTTGTTAAACTAAATAAATGTGAGACAATTATTAACTAACGCAAAAAACAACACAAAAGTCTTTGATTAAGTAAGAAAAAGAAATGTTTGATAATGAAGCTAACATGTTTTAAAAATAGTTTTATATGATTTATGAACTTAACATAGCAGTGAAGGAGAAAGAAGTTTTTTCAACCTTGACTAATCAATTCAAGACACGAATTTGAAGAGCGACGTTTTCCGACTTAATTTGGAGATTTAAATCTCTATATCCTGACTATACCTTTTTTCTAATGTTTAATTTCCCCTCGGCAAACCGATGGAAAAATTTTAATTCTTCTAAAATATTTTAAATTTCCTATCGGAGAAACAAAAATGTGTCTTTTATTAAAATAAAAGAAAGCTTATAAGTTCGGTTAGAACAATTGTATATAAATCTGTTTCTTTTAAGCCCCCTGGCTCCACATTATTCTTTGGCAATGATATTTAATACCTATCGCATGTCAGATTTACTCTTTTGATGTGATATCAAAGGGAAAAGAAACGTGATCTAAATTTAATAACATACAACTATTGCATTACAGGCATCAACGCCTTCATCCTTTCAACTAAAATTACTACATCCACATCGCGATAACACATCTTAACTTCAATCGCGTAGCATTAGTTTTAATTGAATTGAAAACTCTATGGGAATTTTAATCAAAACTAACCTTTGTAGGAGGGCAGTGTTAATTAATGATTTAATGTAACTTTATTTCGTGGCTTACTTCAATAACATTATTATACACAGCTATAAAGCAAATAAAAAGCAATGCTTGATCTCGAAAGGCTTTCATATATTAAAACATTTACTTTCATCTATATTTGAACAAAATCTGAAAGGCAGATTATTATGAATTGTATTTACCACTTTAATTAAATTTAAAATAATTATAGTTAGTTTGGTTTATTTTATAAATCCTTTGTATGCTTGTTTAAAGCATGCTCTACAGTTTCTCTCTAATACAAAGTACTCGCTGCTAGGGTTTCCTCAAAAGTGTATTTACTGAAAACTATTATGCCTTTAAATTTTCATAATCCTAGTATAACCTACAACTTATCCGATAAGTCTCTCCATTTTTTTTGAAAGATTGTGTAAATCATGTTAGCTTTTTGCCTACTGCTTCTATTGTATTAACAATATTATTTACCAACAGAAGTAAAATTTCATTTCTTAACTAATATCTTCAACTAATACTCACCTTTCACAATGACCCTTAAGATATCGTTCATATTCTGAAAAATAATGAAGCAATTGCAGTTCAATTGTCAACATATTGTGCTTCAATGAGAGCTATTCCTAATACAGCACTGATTTTCTTTTTAATTTGTTTCCACTGCAGGAAATTCAAATAATTTTCCAGCAAAATGTTTTAATTTGAATCTTCCACAAGAGCTTTCACTTAAATTTCATTCATTAATTAGCAGAATTACAGTAAAGATTAAAGTTTTTTAATCGCAGCAGTGCTTCGACATATCTCATTTTCAAAGGTTTCAAATACTTTGTTTTCAAATTTCATCAAGGCAAAGCTCTTCATTTGAAATTCTTAAACTATTTAAACATCATTATGCGGTTTAGTAACAAACTTTTGCTATGGTTTAAATAGAACTTCATGCATAAAAGATCTTCTAGCTAATTCTAAGTATCGTAAGTAAATGAACGGGTCGGGACTGCTATTGGAAAATGGTATGTGGTATTAACAAATGAGTATGTTCTGTCACGGACAAAATGACAAAAAGTGGCCTTAATGCCAGTGCAGACTAAAACGTTGTGCTGACAACAGCTCAAACGTCGGAGAAGGGAGGGTTCACAAAATAATCCAACATAGATTGAATTATAATGATAAAATAGAGAAAAACCTCGCTTGTAGCTTTAAGATGTCAAAGAATGTGTCTGGGCGCCAGGAACCAAATCAACGTCATTACATTTGCTGGTGTGGTTCCGCACCAGAAAACACTTCAATGGAACACCGTGGTAGCAATGAACACATTTTAACTTACCAATAAGAAAACTTGAAATATTTTAAAAATCTTATCATGTTTGCATTAAACAACTCACACCGGTCTGTCAAACTAATTTGATACTGCAAACTTGCACAAGATAAGCCGCCAGTCATTGATCACTCCAAATCTCAGTGTTAAATCTAAAAATCTTGTTTACAAAATCTGTACAGTAGTTTAAAAAGAAACACACATATGTTTTGTACTTTGCTTGAAATATCAAGAAACAGTAAACAAAATGCTAAAATGTGTTTACTAACTATTTATGAAAAATAAAAAAAAAGTTTCATAGAAAAAAATAACCAATGAATTGATCAAAGACAAGTCTTAAACTCTTAAACAGAAATTTTTAATAACAAAGTCACAAAGTTTTATTAACTGACTTTACAATAGTAAACCGCAATATTCTATTATCTGCACTACATACGTTAAAATAAAATAAAAGAAACTGTAGGCTTTTGTTTAACATCAAAAAATTTAATTCACTAAAAAAAATTAAGGCTCTAGATTCAGCTTTAACTTCGGGTACCCTTTGCTGTAAACTTCACATTCTAAAGCTACTTATATAACTAGTTTTATTCCACAAAAGGAAATAACAAAGAAAGTTATTAAACTAAGAATACCTTACAGTAATAAGTAGTTGATACAGAATAGTAACAAAAGACCTGGGCTCCAAGAAGAAGAAGGCTTTTCTCGTAAATTCACTTAACGTGAACGGCGATCGGAATGGTCAATGATCCTTGCGCGCTTCCATTTACAAAGCGACACGAAAAACTACTTTTACTCACTCACAGAGAATCATTTCGATGCAAAACGCTGATACACATCTTTACATCCAATTTTACAAATTTATTGACAACTATCAAGGTTTTAAGACGAGATATTTACTAACCGTCAATTTTTCCCGTAACAGAAGATTTTCTACCCTCGAAAATCACTAATATTTACTAGATCATTTAAAACAAACACAAAGTGTGACGCCGTATTTACACACCCAACCATTAACTGAACGAAATTATGCTTAAAACAGTTTAACTCGCAAACTACAAATTTGGGGATTTTTATTCGACTAGATAATCGTAGAAATAGCCTAAAGAAACTTCTTTTTAAAAAGCTTTAATAATTTCACAAACTTTATGAATTTGCGGTAAAGTATTTCAATGACGACCCAAAGAAACACTCAAGGGCGAGACTTAACTCTGTCTCGCACTGACGCACTGACTACGCGCTCTTACTTTGCGCTAAGATGGCTGATCGTGAACTTACGCTTTAACTAGACGAAACTGTATAAACCCTGAATAAAATAAAGATGGCAAAACCAACACCTCTATCTATACAAATATTCCTGCCTATTGCGACCTGCAACACGCCGAAATGAAAAAGCTGAAGTCCTCTGTCAACATAACACACTTCACCATAAAGTTGCTTTTTGTTGACAAAGTGTCAAGATGCGAATTATTTACCTTTATTGCACAAAATAATTGGCACATTAACAAACCAAAATGTCCGTTCTTTTATCAAAACAAGCGCTTTTCCTTAGCGGATAAATATAATTTAGCCTAACTTTAATCATTTTTTCGAGTTACTCACTCATGACGGACATTAAACTATTAATGACGTCTTTACAAGCGGTCATATTACAATTAAAACTAAATTAATTAATCTAAAAATTTCTACCGCAGGTAAGATTCGAACCTACGTACTCTTATCTCACGTGAGGTGCATTAACCAACTGTGCTATCGAGGTAAGTATTTTAGTTGGCTATACAGTGCATTTTTTATCACTGGCCGTAGGGATTTCCATGTTAAAGTATCTACCTCATGTTAACTTTTGTTAGGATGAAGGTTTAGACTTGAAATTTTTACACGATGTAATTTGGAACTTCTTCTTTTAATTACACTGAAAACTATGCCTTTAAATTTAAAAATAGTGCTTCAAAAAATTAAAATATTTGTGGATTTTGTTAGCATTATTCAGGTTGCTGTGGGAAATTTACAATTACAATTTTAAATTAAATTTTCCACAGCAATCTAAGTCTAAACCGTTATTCTAATATGGAGTAGATATTTTAGCATGAAAATCCCTATGGCTAGTGATAACAAAAATGCACTGTATAAGTTCGAATCTCTAGATATTAAATTTAATAATTGTCTCGAGTTAGCTTATATTAAAACAAACTCGGCCTGGGACATCAGCGGACACCATCTCAGAAGGTTTACGCAGCTGCAAGGCGATAAGCAGTTTTCAAAAGAAACCGTACCTGTGTTTAATATAAACATTATACAGAATAAATTGAGAAATAAGAGATTTAATAAACTAAAGCTAACTAAATATATCCACAGAACTATTAGATCAAGATGAAATTTTAAAATAACAATACAGTTCAGATTCCTAGGTTTCAGTGCACTTCTACTAGGTGTTGGTTGTGCCCGCGTGGTTGCTTTTGCGCTTAGTGGAGGTAGTAAAGCCGACAGGGATTGAGAACTGAAATGGAATGAGGCAGCTTTGTCGCTTTCTTAACGTTTCTTTTCAAACTAAGCAGGTGTAAACCAGACATCGCATACTCTTTTTTTCATATGATTCAACGAATGTCGAGCTGCGTCTCAAATTAATAACTGTATCCTTATATAACTGAAAAGATGAATAGCCTGTAGTAGCCAAAAGCAGTTTGGCAAATAATAGACCTTAGAAAAAAAAATAGCAAGCAGTTATACAAACAAAATAAAAGCTTTAGAGCAAATGTCAATATACACAAATATATGATATTTTGAAAATAATTGCAAAGTGTAGCTTTCAGACATTATAAAAAGATGACATAACGACTTTCGAATAGGGCAAAACTGAATTTCAAGGCTTAATCGGGTAAATTAGAAGGCTTATTATTTTTTTCTAGGTTTAACGATAGAATTTTTGGTAACAGTTCAGTATAGTTACCCTGAGTATTTAACTTCTGCAGTAAAAATCCAACCTTACCAATGCATTATATCCATTCAGAGAATCAAAAGACACCTGCGGAAGGCCTCTCCGACACCAAACACTTAAAAGATTTTTAAAAAAACTCTGAAAATCGGCGATTTAGACACATCACTAGTTATAACGTTGTAATATCTCTCCAACAGCGTACCAACCGACAGCACCACAACCCAATTTCCCTAAATCACCTGGAGGACATTGATCTCGTTGACCCCTCGCAAGATTGGGATTGAAATTCATTAAAAAATGATCGTTTAATTACTTCTAACCTAACCACCGTCTTCCTTTGCCCTCTCTAAGTTTGGGGTGGAATTCATTAAACAAATGATTGTTTAATTGCTTCTAACCTAACCAGCTCCTTGCTTCGGCTCCCCTGCAAGTTTGGGGTGAAATTCATCAAAAAAAATTATCGTTTAATACGGAAATTGGTAGTGTATGCAGCAGCTGATTTAGCTACCAACTTCATTGTTTCTATCGTGCAACATAAGCTCAGATGTGCTTAAGAATCGTGTTTGTTTTTTTTACTTCCGGCCCCCTAATTGTATTCTGGGAGTAATTTTCTACCTGCTGATACCAAAAACTTGCTCTCAAAACATCGCTTTCCTAAGGGTAGCTATATCGAACAATTACCAAATTTTTAAAATAAGCAAATGACCTTCAGAATTAATACCAGGCTTGCAGATTTTAATTATGTTAGGACCAAGTCACAATCAATAGAAAGTTCAACCAATTGGTCCCTAAAACCAAAATTAAGTTAAGAATCTCTATTGCAGTCTCTCCCTTCTTGATCAGCAAAGGATGACAAATGCAGTAGAGATTTTCTCGGATTGCTGCAAACTTACACAAACAACAAGTATCAACAACAAGGATTATATTAACATTAATAACAGGGTCTTAGCATTTAATCAACCACCCTCACGCTCCCAAAATTAGCTTTTTTTTCTAGCGACTCGCTACGCTCTAATCCGACCCATGGCCATCCAAAGGTCCATACATTTCTGCGCCCAACTGCTGACTATACGGTATACTGATAACTCTTTAGAAGTGTCGTTTTTCACAAGTGTGTCTATCAAGTTTGAATCAATTTCATTTAGGTTTTGCTTTGTAACATCATTTTAAGTGTAGACGTGTGTAGTGTAATTTAAATATGGGTAATTTAGAGATTCGAGCGGTAATAAAATACCTGCATACAAAATTTTCATCTGCAAAGGAAATACATCAAGATATGGTGGACATTTTGGGAGAGTCTGCCCCATCATATGCAACAGTATGTAACAGGGTAAATGAATTTAAAAGAGGTTGTGACAGCATTGTTGGCGAATTGTACTCTGGACGTTCAAAAACCGCTACCACTGAAGAAATTATCAATAAAGTCCATGGCATAGTTTCAATGGATCGCCGAGTAAAATTGCAAGAAATAGCAAAAGCAGTAGACATTTCAATAGAAGAAGAAGATGGGTGCCGCGTTTACTAACTCCCGACCAAAAACGTACACGTTACCAAAGTGCTAAGGAATCTTTAGAGCATTTTAATAAGAACCCTGCTGACTTTATACGTCGTTTTATTACTTGTGACAAAACATGGCTTCATTATTTCATCCCGAAAAGAAAACAACAATCAAAGCAGAGGATAGAACGTGGTACTGCACCTTTAAGGAAAGCCAAAATGCAATTGTCGGCAAGTAAGGCAATGATATGTCTGGGATGTCAAAGGAGTTTTACTGATACATTATCTGCAGAAAGGAAGAACTATAAACAGAGAATGCTATTCTAATCTTCTAGACAAACTGAAGGCAGCTTTTTAGAAGAAAAGACGCGATGTAGCAAAAAGAAAATCATTTTCCATCGAGATAACGCACCAACTTAGACAAGTGCCGTTGTGACTCAAAAACTGGTAAATCTAAAGCTTGATTTGTTTTCACGCCCATCCTATTCCACAGATTTAGCCCTTTCGGACTATCATCTCTTCCCAAAACTAAAGACTTGCCTTGGTGGGCGAAAATTTTCAACCAACAAAAAACTGATCAACGCAGTAAATAGTTTCTTTGAGAGTTTTGAAGAAAACCATGTCTAGGAAGGCATCCAAAGACTTCAGCATTGTTGGAATAAATGTATTGAAGTGAGGGGAGATAATGTAGAAAAATAAATATAACTTCAGTTTTATGTTATATCGTGTTTGTATTTGATTCTAAGCACTTTTCAGTACACCAAACAGAGAAAAGGAGATTTTTGACGGACACTGACGAAATTACACTGTTGATAGCCTGGATAACTTTAGTTACAATTAAACCTTGACTACTGTTGTTCTGCTTTTTTTCTCAACAGTACAAAGGAACGAAGATACACACTAAAACCTACGCTTCTTCAGAACTGAATAGATTTTTTTCTGCAAAATATGGTAGAATGATAAAATGATTAGTCTAAAAACAACATGCCGAAGGGCTCTGCACATTTTAAAAATAAAAAATTTTAGTGGGTGGTTTGTTTTTAAGAACAAAGATAAAAATCTTCTCATTTTTTAACGTATTCAAATCCTAAATTAAATGAAATCAGGGAAAGAAGATCATATAATGTGCAGAGGTGGTTGTGAATAAAATGTCAAACCTTTGATCAATAAATTATTTTTACTTTTTAGCGCTTTAAACAAAAGAAAAAAATTGTATCAACTCACAAACTAATGAAAATGTCACACCTGTACCTATTTTTTCAATATTATGCTTTTACGAAATTCAGCAATAAAGATAAAAGGTTAAAAAACAGCTCTTCATTATTACAAGCTGAATGATAAAGGTTATTTTTAAATTGAACTCCTTTTGGTGAGACATTCGAGCATTTGTGATCAAAGAAAAATATTATTTTGTGAACATTCGGAAAAGCTGAAATATCTTTTGGTTAATTGTCTACTTCTGAAAATAAGCAATTTTTTCTTGGATAAATTGTTTAGGGCGTCTAATTGGTCTCTTCAATTTATCTCTTAATACTTTTCCATTTAATTAATTAGATTTAGTTAATCAATTACGGCGTGAAATGAGAAAAACAGAAACACGATGCCAATTTGTTTACAAAAGATTTTTTAAACATCAGAGTACCTATATTTAAAAGGAGGAATTTTACAAACAAGGTTTTTTATGCAGGATAGAAAATGGAGTTAATTAAAATTAGATGAAACAAATACACGTAAAAGTTACGTTTTGAAGACTGCTATTCAGTAGCTGAAAGTACAAGTGGTGTATCATGTTTAAAAGAGCCACTTAATTAAGTTATGGCTTAGCAAAAATGATAGTTAACTATTAGTTGAAAACAAAGACAAAAGCTTCTAATTAGTATCGTGTCACGATGCTTAAAATTGCTGGGCTTTATAATTTTTCTGCTGAAAGATTGTTGATTATTTCAAAGCACATTTTACTATTAATTAAATCTACCTCCGCTAAAAACTAAGTTTATAGGTCTTTGGATTTATAAAATAAATAAATAATCTGACTTGTACCAAAAGATAGGTTTGCGAGAGAGCTGTGTGTATCCTCCAAATGAATGAAATCAATTTAATATTAAGTAAAGTTTCCTTGAGCTCTATTGAAGATAGCATGGACCAGATAACCTTCAAGAGTTCACAAAGGTAGGCGATGTAATTGGACCTACTTTGAGGCACCGTTTAAACCAGATGTACTCTGAAGCAGACAGTTTGACACAGCAAGGTAGATAAAACAGTTCAGAAATAGATGAATGTTTTAAGATTTTATTCTATTCAAGTTTTTTCTCAATTTAAATTCGTAATTCGCTGCTGGGGGTGAAAAAGATGATAAGTCATAATTTTGTAAAAACGGGGTTGTCATGTTTAGACTCTAAATTGCTTCATATTTATATGTGCAAAAGGATATAAGTCAAATTAACTCAAAGCAGTAGGAATTACAAAATGTACCAGTGAGTTAAGTCATGAGAGTGATGGAAAAAATTTGCGTAAAAGAAGTTATGTCATGTTAGCTCTCTATACACAAAATCCGAATACTTATGTGGTGGGTGTATACAGAGTCAAGTAGACTTATCCCCTTTTACACGGAAAGTTTTAGTTTTCGCGGTTTTCGCTTTGACTTATCTCATAATACATAACCTCAATTCAGCTCTCAGTGAAAGTATTGTGGGTGCTGCTGAAAAAATGTGTTCCAGAGGCAAGAAAATACTGAAAATGGCTCAGAAGGTCTCAAACTCATTTACTAGTGGTAAGTGTTATAATAAGAAGTCAAATGTTTCATTTTTTTTATTAACAGTTTGTTTTACTTTTGTTGTGATGCTGATTCTACATGTTGAGATTACATCTGCCTTTTTAGCTACAATTTTATGAAAATAAGCACCTGTAACATTGCTTTTTACTCTTTCTTCAGATTCAGGAGTTACTTCCTTAAAGAATGTCGTTATTAGTGAAGAACCACAAAGTGCACGTAAGTATTGCCTTTAATTTTTCTGTATGTTTTCCGTTTTTAATCCCTTAAACAGTGTTTATGCATTTCCCGTTTGATATACAAAATGCCCTTTCTAAATTTTTTAGAAAATATGAATTGTAATCGCTCATTACTTCTATTAACATGATAAAAATGTAAGCGACCTGCTTATATTAATAACTCTTTTATCTCATCGTCAGTTTGGAAGTTTTTCAGACAGACATACGAGCACAACTTCAAGACATTCTTAGTTCCGATTACGACGACGATGTTTGCGATCCAAATTTCTCCCCTGGCGCAAGTGACGATTAATTACTTGAGAGTGACACAAGAACTAGTTCCAAGAAAACGGAAAACAGAAACTGAAATGAACATACAAATAGATGAACAAGAGGAAATAGAAAAAGCAGAAAACGAGGGTACGAAGCACACAGCGAAGAAGAGTAAGCGATCTAACAACGACACGAGAAAAATAAGAGAAGAAAGGAAAATAAAGAGAAATTTTGGAAAAGAAGAAAAATAAGGTTGTTGCAGAGAAACGAATTAAAGAATTAAAAAATTGCAGGAATAAGTGTGTGGAAAAGTTTGATGCCAGCATTCGAGCAACTTTATTCGAAGAGTTTTGGTCAATGGACAGCTATAATAGAAGAACGCAGTATATAAGTGACTTGATTACATTCGAAGATAAAAAAGTTATTAGAATTCGTAAACACGATAGCGGTAAACATCGCGTGGGTACTGCGGTGTACTACTTTCGAATTAACAATTGCTTGCAACGTACATGTAAAGACTGTTTCCGAAGAACTTTTGATATAAGCAATAAATTCATCGAAATTATAATAAAGAAAAAAAGAGCTGGCAATGTCTCAGGAGTTATAGAATTGGATGGAAGAGGGACCCACAAAAACAGAAACAAAATTAGTGATGACGCTAAACAAACTGCAAAAGAACACATTTTATCCATACTCGCATATGCAAGTCATTATAATAGAAGACAATCCTCTAAGAAATATTTATCTCAGCATTACACTCTGACTTCTCTATTCGAGGCCTACAAAGTAAAGTATCCAACAGATTTTATAAATCGAAGAGCCTACGAAGCAATATTTCGTAGCTTGAATATAAAAATTAAACAACCTACCAAAGATACCTGCTGCACCTGTGATAAACTTCAAATGCAATTAAAAATGGCTGAGACAGAAGCCGAAAAAGCCAAAATAAATCATGAATTGGTTCAGCATCATCAAAAAGCTGATGCAGGTTATACTAGTAAAAATGCCGACAAACATTCCGCTGTGTCAGATCCTTAAAAAAAACTATTTGCTTTGATTTACAGCAATGTCTACCGACTCCAGACCTACAAGCATCAACTCTGGACCTACAACCTCACAGTTCATGACTGTGACGACACCCAAGCTTTCTGTTATATCTGGTACAAATCCTTAGCTAAAAAGGGTGCGAATGAAATAGGTTCCTGTCTTTATCGTTACTTAACAAAGGATGTCGATCAAAATGCTACCCATATTACCATGTACTCCGATTCTTGCGGAGGTGAAAACAAGAACAGTCACATTTCAGCCGTTTGTCTAGTTGCATTACAAAATTGTAAGAGTTTGGCCGTTATTGATCATAGATTTTTGCTGCCTGGCCATACACATATGAAATGTGACACAGATCGCAGTCTTATTGAAAAAAAGAGAAAGAAGAGCAGCTTGAAAATCGAAATCCCTTATGACTGGGCTCAACTCATACGCCTGGTAGGCAAAAAGAAACCTTTTATGGTGCATGAAATGTAAAGATCAGATTTCTTTGATTTTGCTGGATTGTATTTCAAAGTTTTAGTAAATCGCAAACAGGATACAGTAGGCGGTAAATTCAACTAGAAAGAAGTAAGATGGATCAGGTATGTGAAGGATAGTAACAGAAGTTTCTTGTTCAAGAACTCTTTAGATGAAAATGAGGAATTCAAGGTTCTCAGTTTGGAAAGAAGAGGCCACTTCAACAATAAAGCACTTATTCCAGTAAAGGCGTATGACAAGCCAGTTCCAATAAATGTAGAAAAGAGAAAACATCTGATCGAGCTTCGGCCGTATATTTCTCAGGGCAACTGGGATTTCTATAATAATTTGAAAACAAACGATCAGCCTGATGTTTTTCCAGATGCATCTTCTGTCAAAGAGGAAGCTACTTAGTCTCTTTCCCACATAGTTTTTTTTTATTTTTTGGCATTGTATACCTATACCTTACCTTTTGTTAATGTTTTTTACGTTTACTTGGAGTTCTCTCAATTAAAAATAAAATATAAACAGTAATTACTATGTTGTTTTCTTTCTAACAGTGATTCATTAAAATAGTGATAAAGAGTATAAGTCTACCAATTTTTAGTGAAAAGAGAGATAAGTCAATCAAAAGTAACTTTTATACTTTTTTTAACGTCTAACTTATAGGTTAATCTATTGCTCAATATTATTATGTTAACAATCAATATCGTTTGCTGCAGAAAATTGAACAAAAATATATCAGAATTTAAAATATTAATTGACAGATATTTTAAAATACGTTTTCGCAAAACTAGTATTTTTGACTTAACACCTTTTTCACCCCCAGCAGCGAATTAATACAAGAAAAAATGATCTCAAGCTTAACTAACATAAAATTATCTAAGATTCCATTGTTCATCAATGAAATAAAGTTTTCGATTTGAATGTCTTATCATATTTTAACTTAACAAGGAATATTCAGTCTTATTTCTTTACGCTACGAGCACGCGCCTTGTTTAGCAAATCCTTAGATTTTTAATTTTACTTCATTAGATGATTATTGTATTTCAGTCGACACACAATAAAACTTTTATTACTTCTGAAACAATGAGATCACCATCTCGTGGCAAAAATAGAAATATTATACTGTTCACACAAAGCTTGCAACTTGACAAATCAATCAATTAATATTTACTAGCTTCTTCTAGTGGAAAATATCAATATCACAAAGCGATCTAGAAAATATTAGGAGATCGAAAATCAATAAGCTTGAATGGATTGATGATTGTTTACATAATTTTCTGAGTTAGGTTTATAACAATATTTCCTCGGAGGTAGTGGTGTAGTCTGTCGACGTTAATTGCTACCGCAGAAGCTTTTTTGCTGTATGTTTTGATTCTCTGTAGCATTTTCTAGTGTGTAGTTCTGCAATAAAGTCTGCGAAAGAAATTAAAGATTTTCGGCAAAGCCTTGAAGCCATTTATACGTACACAGACTGATATTGTCCTGCTTGTTTTGAGTTCATACAATCTGCTAGTTGGCAGTTAAATTTTCTGTTCATGGTTGTAATCTACAAGAGGTTTGGCTTCTTTTCAAATTTCTAACTTTATAGAAATTAGTGCTAATTGTTGGAAACAATCCCAACATATAATTTTAATTTGTGCTTTTGTTACTGCCAATATAGGTGGCTGACATGCTGCGAGCGTAGCAACAGTTTTGTTGATAATAAATAAAAAAAATAAAAAGATACGTCAATCCGGCCTTTTGGGCATTTGATACAATTTAAAATATATGAAGAAAACTGCAATTTAATCAATTAATTTATGTAAACCATTTGTATATTAATGTTATTATATGTTGATTACCGCAAAATACAGTCCACTTTTAATTTCTTACATCTGTAACAAACACTAATGTGCAAGCAAACCCGAACCGCTTGCCTGCCCTATCCAGCAAAGAGTAGCAGCTCAATGCCAGGTTTTCTTCTGTTGATAATACTAGAAATATCCATGAGTTTGTATCTAATAAGAAAAGACAGCACATGAAACAATCCAATTTTCTTCCTCCAAAGGTAGCTGCTTTGTCATCTAGGTCATTACTTTACCACTTTACAAATAGCGCAGTGTTAAAAGTCTATGTTGCTTTGGATCTTTTTTTGCAAAAAAAGAAAAACTTGAATTTTAAATTGTTAATCGATCCGAGAAAAGACGTAACAGGAACAATCAGAAAAACCAGGTGCCACCCTTTTGTCTTTCTCTTTGAAAATGTGTTGCTGATATATGTATTGTGTGGTTTTAATATTAGATTCTTCCTAACTAATTGTTTTAGTTAAAATTACTATGTTTGACACAGGTTTGTCATTTTCCAAGATTATTTATTGAGAGGTGAGAATTCCTTAAAATTTGTTTTTTTAGGAGACTTCGAGAACGATCTCTATCGAGCAGAGGAAAGAAGTTGTCGTTCGGTAACCTTTATTTACAACGTTTGTTGTTTTTGCCCTTTATTTTTATATAATGTACTTCGACCATTAAAAACATTGTGTAAATTCAATCCAAGTCTACAAAATGCACTGGCGTCCATCACAGAATTGCGTTAATCAAACGAAGTTCAGACATGTGCGTGCTGCTGTAAACCACTCAGGGTAATGAAGCTTTGTAAACCACAGCATCTGTAAATCAATGGTAGATAACTATACTGCAAAACACCCATACTAGGCTCAGCAAAAAAACAATTGCAAAAAAGTTAGTCCAAGAAATTGATGGTATGGTAGAATACCGACTGAAAAATCGAATATTTTTGATTTGCTCGGCAAACCCACTTGTCCCTTCGCTTAGCTTTTGCAGGACTTTGTTGACATTTGGACATCTTCTGAGCTTGAAATTGTAAAAGAAATTCCAACTACTTAATAAATAGTAAATAGGTAAGTTTGTTAATTTTTATTTACTTTTATGACTTTGTATGCCGTAGATTGTATCTGTAGATTTATGATAAAAACTAAGCAGTAGTGAACATTCAAAAAGGTAGCAACTGTGATTTCAGCTAATTCCTAATATTTAAATGCGACTTAATAAAATTACACTGCTCGTAAATAGAACACAAACATAGAAACTATTATTCTTTCTAAGGTGATAAAATTAGACAAACACTTCTACTTAAATGTTCCATAATTCAATCGATTAAAACATTTGCTGTATTCTTCCTAACAGGATATTTGCAATAATTTAGCAGATCAAAATTTACTATTGATTACTTAACGTACAATATTAATTATTAAAAATTCCAATCACACGCTATGTTATCGTTGATTTTCAACATTAAGTTAGTTCTAGAACTAATGAGAGAAGTGTTATCGCAATCTTTAATGGGTAGCTTCTAAATGATCTGAAATTTGTTCACAGGCCAACATTGCTGTAATTGCTATCCAATAAACGAACCAAAGGAAGCGGAATGTAAGTATTTGATCACTGTTATCTTTACCTACTTCTTAATAGGATGTTGCCGATGAGATTAATCCTATTTAGTAACTATCTAGTATGTTTATATTAGTACTTTATAGAGGAATTTTTATAGTCTTACCTTTTACGGATAGAACAAACCCATGTAATAATTTATTAAATATAAATCATTAACAACAACGTTTTTAATTACAAATTGTTTTGAAATTAAAATTTGAATATTCTGCAACTTCATACAAAAAAATTGTTACATTAACATACAAAAAGGAAAAATCCTTTTTCATTTATAAAACACTTCACGGTCTAAAGAATTAGAAGTAATCAACAAAAAGTGCTCAACTTTTCACGTTAATAACCGCAGAAAAAAAAATTCCTAATTGAAAAATAATTGTGTCTTGCTCGATATTTTGTTTACTTTTCCCAACAGTGATGAAAGATGTCAAAATTACGCCCGAAGCTTCTCTTTAATCTCCAGAATTATCTGGTAATATAAAAAAAGAAAATTAATGAACGACAGACGTTGAGTTTTTAAATTATTTCTCGCTCAGTGGTAGGTTGTATTGTGCTTATTTGCATAGGTATTTTTAATGAATTATACGTTAATTGAGTCTCATTTAAAACAGCTACCTGATAATTATTTCAAGGCTCAATCAAGTCACGGTTTTATTATTAAATCTGAAAATTATTAAGATTTTTTTAAGCTCAATAAATTTAATTTTCCAAATAATATTTGACAGGTTTAAACTACACCAAATTTAATTACTGCTGTGGCTAATTTATTAATTAAATTAGTAAGATAACGATCTGTTAATAAACGAACATCATTGTTCGAATTCTTTAATAAATCAAAAATAGATTAACAAAATAGTGGTGTGTCTAGGTCTTTAAGGAAAGAAATAATAGATGAATCATACTTTAGGCGGTACTAACCTTAAAGGAAGGAAAGCCTGAGTATTTGCAATCAATGCGGTGATCATTACGCCTATATAGAATTCGCCTGTGTTATTAGGAGTGGTTTAGTAAACTTACATACTCTTGAGAGATTAGTAAATTCTATCTTGTCATATTCCATAATTCATATCTCTATTTTTTTATCTTTGTTAGCTTTGTTATTTTTCCTTTATTCCTGTTTCTATTATTATCTATTTTCAAGTCTCTTCTAAAGCATTTCTACGTCTTCATTTTACGCCAATCTTAATTGAAATACTTTTGACTACATTCCTCTTTTGTTTGTAGATTTATGTCATCTCTTTATTGTGGTATTCATCTTTGTTTAAAGTCACTAGATGTTTTGAATTTCTTCATATTTGTACAGGTGGTATATGTTACTTAAAATCAGCACAACACAACTATGCTTAAGTAGTAAATTCTGTTAAAATACTGAGAATGTATAATAATGTTTAGTGCTTAGTCTTAAGAGTAAGAGAAAGTTAGCGTTTTGGGGTATCATTCCCGACATGCCCATACACTACTCAGCCGCCCAGCGCCTAGTTAGGCAAAAATGTACTCAAGACCTTGAGATGCATAAATTACTTTAAAATGTTTTTCTAATCAATATGTTGGAAAAAGGCAGTAATTCAAATAAAACCAAAAAAAAAAATAAAAATAACCAACAAAACTTAAATAGAAACTCCTACCGTATGAAAGACAAAATTGGTCAATTGGTCAGGAGACACCATCTCTTCCAAGGTCTTTACACTGGCGCTGGGAAACGTATTTAAAAAAATGAACAGAAATCTCCAAAGTGATCGAAGACTCCTATACAGAATTGTACGAGTCAAAAATTCCAAACCCAAATGCAAACTTACCAGAAATAACAATACAAAATGTCAATTCTAAAGAGATACCTACAGTCATCACTCAGGAAATATATGCACCTCTACTACAAATAAAAAATGACCGGTGCCCAGGAAAAGACCAGATTACAATAAAAATGTTAAAAATAAAAGGAAACCCGTTAACTAAAACCATCCAGTTACTGACAAAAAGCTCTATCAATGAAGGCAAAATACCAACAAGCTGGAACAGCGCAGAAGTGATACTGATATTCAAGAAAGCTGACACCGCTGGCATAGGGAATTATAGGCCCATTAGTCTATTATCGCGTCTGTGTAAGTTGCTAACAAAAATCCTTGCCAACAGACTGACAAAAAAACTCGATTTCTATCAATATGTTGAACAAACAGGATTTAGCAAGGGTTTTAGTACCATTGATTACCCTCAAACCTTGCAAACGCTGATTGAAGTGACTCCCGTTATATCACCTTGCTGAAAGACATCTATACAAACGCCACCATGCACGTTAAGATCAATGAAACCGCAAATACGAGAAAAATATCATTACAAAAAGGCATCAGACAAGGAGACACCATCTCTTCCAAGGTCTTTACACTGGCGCTAGGAAACGTATTTAAAAAAAATGAACTGGGAAGAAAAGGAAACAAACATAAATAGCACATACGTCAACTATCTGCGCTTTGCAGACGACATAGTCCTAATAAGTAGAAATGAAGAAGAATTAGAACAAATTTTAACCGATCTTGCCTTGAACGCAAAGATAATAAGATTACAAATGAACTATGGAAAAACAAAAATAATGTCTAACAGCCAAAGACAAATTCAGGTAAACCAACAAACCATAGAAAATGTCCATGAATACGTCTAACTTGGGCATCTCACTAAGATGAGAAAACCAAACCTTTGAGATGACAAGGCGAACAAAACTTGGATGGACAGCATTCAGAAAACTTAGTGAGATACTAAGAGACCAAGAAATACAAATGAGTTTGAAAAAAGGGTATGCGACACGTGCGTTCTGCCCGTAATGACATATGGCACAGAAACAATGGCAATAACACATAAAAGCGCAAACAAATTAAAAACAAGCCAACGTGCTAAGGAAGGGGGAATGCTCTGCATAAGTCTTAGAGACCGAGTCTGAAATACAGAAATTAAGCGCCGCACAAAGGTCACAAACATTATGAAGAAAATCCTAAAGCAAAAATGGAGTTGGGCCGGACACGCCGCGAGAAAACCACCAGAACATTGGATAAACCGACACATACGATGACGAACCAGGACTTCAAAAAGAAACGTCGGCAGACCACAGAAGAGATGGGCAGACGATATCAAAGAGCTAGCGGGCAAAAACTGGTTGCAAGCTGCGAAAAATAAAGAACTTGGCACAACTTAGAGGAGGCCTATATCCAGAGGTGGACAAGGAAGGGTTGAAGAAAAATGAAGAATCAATATGTTAAAGCCATACTCTGGAAGTTTAAAATTTTTTTTACAAATAAACTGCAAGGAAGAATGAACTCTTCTTAATAGGTGTGCATTAATTGTTGAATTGATAAGACAACTAAGTCAATAAAGAATTCATACCGTCCTGGCTTTTCCGCCTCGTACAAGAAATCCGTAAGTGACAGACACGCATGGCATCTAGTTTAATATTTAGAATCTAGGCCACCTTGAGAAATCATTCTGTCTGTCATATTATGGTTTTTCCTCGGAACGCTCGTTACCTAACCTACATTTCCATTGTACGCTTTCTTCATTGATTTTGCCTGACGGAGGGTTTTCTTGTAACTTTAGGCGGTTCTGATTGAAACCATGCTCCACTATTGCCCACGTGTAATAGATAGTGCAACCAGACAATCCAAAGCTTACTGATGCATGCCTTTTAGCGTATTCACGATTCAAACTTATTTTACAGCTGTAATTTTGTGACGTCACGGAAAGGATAAAACCAAATAAACCAATAGGACAAACAAACACTTTACATTTGTCACTAGAAGGGCTAGAAGCAACTAATAATTTGACACCATGTCAAATGTATCCTTGTTATCACCACCACTAGGGTCGCATAGTTGTGTAAAGTCACGAATATGTATACATCGACTTAGAATCAACCATTCAATAAAAGTTGCATTAGGTCTTTCAATCAGCTCATAATATATTCAGCGAACTCCCCTTTTCTTCACCAAGTAAGGAAACCCGTTAAAAAGCAGCCTTTGTGCAATAGGTAGCTAACGATCAGACTAATGCCCTAGAATTTTACAATCCTGCCTTTATGTTGAGGGTAGCAAGACCTCAGAGTCAAGATGAAAAACTCAGAAAAAGAATCGGCGCCATCTATCTTCACCGAAAACGGAGTGAACATTTTTTATAATGCCCTATATCATCACTGTGTTTCAGAAATCTGTTATAAGTGAGTTAACTAAGATTTTTCGTGGTAAAGGGATGGGTAATGTCAGGACAAAGAAGAAATTCTCGACACAGATCTATCTCTCACATTTTCTTCAAAAACAGTTGAACTCTCTGTTGTGGTTATTATCATTTTTAGAGTCTGTCTACATATGACCACGAATTCGATTTTAGATCCGGAAATCTTTTTTCGATTTTAGGTTTGGATCACGACCGTCCGTTATAACTTTGCTCCGAAGCGTGTCTATGGCAGGTATTAATTACCTTATCATTAATTTATACACCTCACACTTTTTAAATGACGTCCAATGTAGGGCCTAACTCTCGACACTAAAATTAAGAGTCTTGTGCTCAAAAGATCGGTACCGTATACAGAACGATCATACGTTGGCGCCACACGGCACGGCACATATCAGTATTTTGTATGCTTTATGATTGTAAAAATCTGTTCTAGTCTGCCATCTTGATTTCAATAATTATTAGATGTTAATCCATGCAAATATAATTTTAAAATCAGTACTATCAAGATATTAGAGAAGTAACGGTTTAGGCACAACAAATTTGTGACTCCACCACTGGTGCAGTTTTCAGAAGAAATAAAGTGAATGACAATGAGTAACACTAATTACTATAATGGGAAAAATTAGAAGCTAATAGGAAATTAGAATCTAGAGCAGTACCATCATAGTCTAATAGTTAACAATTATACTATTAAGATACCCTAGCTTTTTTTTGATGTTTAGCTCTGTGATTGTTAAATTGAACCAATATTTTTAAAATATACACTCAAAAAGCTTATAAGTAAATAAGTTTATCATCCAATATATAATTAAGCAAATAACTAAATGTGATTAACCTCATCTAAACCTTTTAATTTCACAAAAAGTGGCTCGTGTGTAAAAAATATTTTTGGTAAACAACAGGATAACAGCAAAAAATTATTTGTTTTATATTTTTACTAGATACATAAAAGAATAACCGCATTTTGTTAAAGTAAACAATTTCGCTCGATAAAGGACTGAGAATAGAATAAAATTGCAGTAATCTGTAAACATTCAGCCTTATAACGACCAGTTTATTTTCACGTTGTTTGTTGATACAGCAAATTCTATATTTGTACATAAATTCTGCTAGATATTTCCTTCAAATACCTAAACTAATAGTCAGAAGCTGAAAAGCTGATGTACTCGCTGTAATATTATTCGCGAAGATAATATTAAACAAATACCAAACAATGGTAACTGTAAAACTTGCTTTGTTGTGATATTTTGCAGTATAAAACAAAGTACTCTTCGTCTGTATTTTAATTGTCCGGCGAATACTATCTGTTTACTTCGTTCTTTGAAGCTTTATATAAATTATTTGTAAAGATATTATGACCGAGTTTTTAACATAATGTACAGAGAAACAAATACATGACCTGGCATGACCTCAGATCCTTTTACTAATTTTCTAGCTTTCAAAAATAAAAATTTCAATTGGGATGTAAAGAAAAATTGGTTTTTCAATGCGCATAAAAACAACAAACTTAGCTATTCCAATCAGATATGCTAATTGTATTCATTGATACGTAGCTATATAGTTACATAAGCGTGACCTAAAAATTTGATTTGAAAGCTTTAACAACAAGAGTATTCACAAATTTGTTTGTGAGTAATGAAATTGTTATTTTTAGAATTTAATATTTTTCTTTTTTTCTCTTTGAACAAAACGATTCTAGCGAATAATTTTCTAACGAGAATGCTTTAAAATGGAGAAATACTGCGTTTTCAATATTTTGCAATTTAGAAAAACGAACAGATAGACTTATCCAATTCTTTTCTTTCTCCTTCGTTCTGCTTCAAAGGAAGCTTTTGTAAACTAATTCTGCTTGATTAATATTTAATATATTTTCCCTTTGTTTTGGAAAATAAAGCGGAAATGCAAAAGTTTACGAAAGTTCTAAAGTAATGAGTCTTTTATTGGGACAGACATTTTGACGGGTGAGAATTTTCCACGCCAACCTTCTTGCAACTTTAGAAATAAATGATAATATAAATCCAAATTTAAATGAATCCCGTAAAGATATAATCAAGGCGCAAATTTAATAGAATATCTACAAATATTTGATAACTTTTTGGAACGCAATAATCACTTCATTTTCTGCTTCACCAATTACACGATCTCTAAATGAAGAATGATTACAGTATGATAAACAAGAAACAACTGGAGAAAATCTAAATCAAAGCATTGAGCCTGCAGCCATAGTTTAAATTATTTACAATTGTATAACTGCTGCGAACGTATAACTTGTAATATTTAAGGGTTCTTTGACCTTTCCATATAATGATAGCAACACTGTTTTTCCAAAGGGTTTCCGAATAGAAATAATCCTAAGCCCCCTTTATTTGTTCTCGCTATTTATTTGTTTGTGGAAATTCAATTAATTCATATACTACATGTTGTGTAAACAATGTTTGATCTGAATATTATATTGCGTATATACAATACGTATATTGTCCATAAGGTTTTTGGGATTGTATCTCCTGTGTACAAAAATCTCTGGTAATGAACACTAATATAATTTTTTAATTTACTAAATATAATATTTCTGGAAAATTAGAATACTTCATTAATGACACGTCAAATTGTGTTACCAGTAATTACTAGGCAATCCTTCGGCACTTTTTGGAAAACAAGCAAAACAAAAAAAACAAACTCCTATACACAAGTAATGAATAACGATAACAACCTATTTGTGGATATCAGTCTAAAGTTTTTATTTTAGAAGAAAAGTTAGCTCCTATAGATGAAAGATATCTTCTCAAAGTACAGCATAAAATGAATATACAGGGCTTTCATTTAAAAACTTCTTACCTTGAATAACTCTTTAATTAGTAAAATTATCAAAACTTGCTGAAACACGTCTATTTTGTTTTGGAGGGAGACATTTAATAACTTATTCTAATCAATTGGGAAACTTCCTAAAAAGGACGATATATACATTAGAAAACACCAATAACTCAATATGTTAAACTAACGATTTTCCTTTCAATGATTTTGTTCCTTTGGTTGTTAAGAAACTTGTAGCAATGTACCTTAGAGATTTTAGCAGTAAAGAACCATTAAAGTTATTGGGACAACTTTCTCATTAGTAGCTAAGCATTTACCACAGAAGAGTCTAACAAGAAGCAAATATAGACCTGCACTATTTACTTTGCCCAATTATTCAACGGTATAAAGTAACCAAGCCATTCAGCTTATCCATTCCTCCTATCCACTTTTATTATAATTTGCTATCATTTTGCCTTTCCATTAAACCATTAATAATTCTTCATTAACAAAGAAAGAGTAAGTTCCTCGAGTTTCTTTATTCCAAGTATTTTGGTTAGGAAATGGACAATGCTCTGTGCAATTATCTCTTATTGTACTTGTTGCACAAGTTTACATTTCTCGTAGATTTGATAACAAACGTATACTTGTAGTTATCAAAAAAAATTTATACCCTTCATTCTGAGGAATGTTACCTTTTTCGATCAAGGATGATACAACATTGCCACCTAAACCAAATATGTCAGAATTGCTTTTCTCCTTATTTTTTTCTGTATAAATATCCAAAAAAGCCATATAACCGTCGCAAATCGAATAGGTTTACCTTTCAGATATTGTTTACCATAATATGGTATCATACTTTCATCAAATGATATATTTTCTTCTAGTCCTCTTTGTTCGATTAAGTTATTATTATCATTAGAGCTAGCAAGTTGGTGCAGTAAAAATTCCAAAACTTACAATAAAAAATTTAGAAAAATGCAGTAATGTCGCGCAGTAAAAACTGATAACATGCAATATAAATAATAAACGGATAATAAAACTTTTGTGTATTCTTACTTTTTAATATTTATTTACAGATGATTAAAATTAACAATAACATACATTTCCAAATTTGTATCTACAAAACTATAACGTCTGTCATCTAATACATTTTTAAATGTGGAAAATAATCTTTCCACCTCTACTGATGTAAGGGGAGCATAAGTATAGCAACTAAGTCGAAAACAGTCCATATCCAAACGAATGTTTGCAGTATCAAAATTTACCATTTGTATATGAATCCTGAATTGTTCCAAATACATTTTCAAATTTTTGTTGAAGAACTTTTCCTTCTTTCCCAGGAACCATCTTTAGTTTTTCCTCAACAAACGAAAGTTTTCCTAGTTGGTCTTTTAAAGTCATTCTTCCTGTTTCTAGTGCCTCCATAAGATCAGGGAAAAACTTTTGCCGAAAGCTAACTCCTTCACAATTGCTCTTTCCGATAATAAGGCTTTTACCTTGGTTACACTGGCAGCATCCTCTTCTAGATTTTGCATAACTTCCTGGAATTTTACAAAGTTGTCTGAATAAAAAATTGCTGCTTGTAACCAAGTTGTTACAACAAGATTTGGCGGTAGTCTTGCATTCATAATACTTCTGTACACCTCTACGCTTGCGGAAGTTTTCAAAAATATTTTTTCCCGTTATTTAGTAAAATGTTCACAGTTGGACATATTTCTCTAACTTTCTCAGCAATGCGATTTAGACCATGATTGTACAATGCCTGTAACGTGAATAAGGTTTGAATAAAATATTTATAAAGATTTAAAAGCTTTCAGCATATATGGAACTGCATCAGTAGTCATTAAGAGCAATTTATCGTCAAAATGATAATTTCCAAACAATCGCTTTAAATTGTCATTGATGAATTCAGCTACAGTTGTGTGGTTCATTTTCTCTAACGCTTGCTAAGCAACCAAAAAGGGCTTGGTTGAAGAATTGGGATGCAATTCTTCTATCAATAGTATTTGTCTTTTAACTCTAATGTATTGCGTTTCATGATATTGAAAACATCCGGGAGATAAGTCCTCTTCAATGTACTTTCATTTGGTGTTTTCTTTCCAGTGTATTTTTCTAAAAACTAGCTGAATGCATCATAATTTAATTTGCTAAGGGGGGTATTGGCTTGAATAAATGCTGAACACATATCTTGAAAATAGCCGTCCATTTGTTAACAGTTATTGTATAGAAATCTTGTTTCGTTGGAGAGATGCAACATGTGACGTTAAAATAGAATAAACAGTATTGAAAAACATATTGAAATTAAAATTTACATAATATTATGTATGTACCTGTCGTACAATGAGCATCAATTTGGGTTTTTTGATCAGAACCTATATGCTTAAAGCAAGCATTGCAGTATACCACTTTTCCATCTGTGGTAAATACTTCTTGTTTGATATTATAAGGTGCAATCCACGAATGCAATTTACTACTAAATGATTGCGCTGCTTTAGACATTGTCGCGTGTTTTAATTCAGTTTACATTAAAATCAGTTTGCTAAAAGTAACATACACTACTACACTGCAAGCTGCAGCCGGCCAAGAAAAGCTAAGAAATTGGCCTCACCACCGTTAAGCAACAGTATCAAAACTTGACTGAAATTTTAAACCCTTTTTGTGAATATCGCACAAAAGAACGAGGTACTAGTCTTTTTACTATAGTAAGTACAGTTGTAAGGTGACTCATCTTCAGGTACATTTCTTTCTTAATGGGACATATTTTATTCCTTGAATAATTTTTTTATTGTTGGTGTCAGGTTCGTTCTCAGCAGGTAGCAAATGGCTTTTGGCAAATAATTGCCGGTATTCTTCTAACTTAAAAATATGTCTTGGTTTTCTTTTAGAATTGTAAAGTTTTGTTACTGTTTAAAACAGTCAAAGTTGGCAACAATGCGGTTTAAAGTTGCTTGTGTCTTAGAGTGAAGACAAAAGACAAAAAAAATAGTTCTCAAATTTCAAAATGTGCAACATATAAAAGAAAAACTTGTATAAGCCATAAAAATCTTGAAAACCACGAACGTGCAATATGCCTAGAGAAAGACTAAAACATGCAAAAACGTGCAACATAAAATCTTATTAGAGAATTCGTAATCAACAGATCGATAAAGATTTGTTAGGCAAACTTCAAATACGTTAAGCAACAACAACATACATTATCATGAACTTCCTAGCTCTAATTATCATTAAAGTGTAAATGTCTAATCAGTGTTTCAAAACAATTTAATCTCATGCTATTTTGTAATATTTTTGGCATGTCGTCGTTACTATTCCAAAACATTCCTTGATTGGGGTACTAAGCGGCCTGAAAGTAGCAAAGCATCCAATATAACAAACAGTTCATCTATAGGAAAATTAATGTTTTACTGTTCGGCGTAGATATTGGTTTGATCTACGGTACCTTAAAGAAGTGCATTATCAAAAAATAACATAAAAACGTTTACTGGGTTTTATCTTGTTTTGCTTCTGCAGGAGGTTTTCTAGGAGTACACGTTGTCTTTGTTGATACCGTCTTTACTGCTTCTTTGCTCCAATTATAGTTGTTTTTCGTTTTTGTTCCAGAAATATGATGAGGTTTTAGATGTTGCTTTATCAATTGTGCTAGAGGAATTAGATCTTCTGCATCAAAATCGTCATTATTTCTGTGTTTTGTCTAACTTTACATTCCCATTGTAAAATGTTTCTAAATAAGTGATTTATGTACATCTTCTTTTTTCTTCTTTTTTGCAACCAAATAACAATGCTCTTTCAATGCTGAATTGTATAACTGATAAATCACTTATGTACGACCATTACAATTACTGAAGTCAATGTAGGTATAAGAAAAATTCCTTCAAGTCAATACAACCTATATTTGCGGCCCTAATGGTTTAAATGAAAAACTTGTGGAAGAATGTGCTGTCTCAATTTGCAAACCACTTTCAATAATTATGCAAAACCGCTTTATCATATCAACTTTGCCTGCCCAATGGTATCAAATATTCTGGTTTCTAATGACGCATAATACAATCCTAGTTCAGTTATTACAAATCTCTTGTGCAGAATTAACAATTGAACTAAAGCAGTTAATCAATAGATATATCTTATACCTAGATTTCTCTTTTTGATAAAGTTCCAAAATCGAAATTATTATTTCACTTGACAAGAATAGGTACTAAAGTTAAACTATTTGAGTGGATAGCTGTGTTTCTCACAAATCGGAATTTTGCAGTCAAAGTTGATAGTAAAATTTCCTAATTGTGAAGTTATCAATGGAGTTCCTCAGGGTTCTGCATTAAGTCCTCTCTTCTATCTAGTTTAGGAATAAGACCTTCCTGCTTTAATAAACGGTTATTATTGTTTTCTATTTCTATTCGGATGACACGAAAATGTATGGTAACCTTATCTAGGCCTATCCCTTAATTCAGAAGGATCTCACATTAATACATGAATGGTCACAAACCTAGCTTTTACTTCTAAATTTGGATAAATTGGTTGTTTTTCATACTGCAAAGAATAATCCAAATTGTATTTATTATGTATATTATAAATAATAAATTATCTATCTTTAACTTGTTTTTCTTTTGTTGACTGTTTTTTCATTGGTTTTTGCTACTTTATCCACTTCTACTATTATTAATTTACCTGGTGTTGTTGTTGTTCTTTCTCCGATCAGTCTTGGTTCTAATTCTTATAAGAATCATCAAAGGTATTTCGATTAACCAGAATAAAATTAGATTTTTTCTGTTAGGTTTAGGTTTAGGTTTAGACTTTCCCGTCTTTACATTGTCCAAAATAACAGAATGTATTAGTAGAAACTCTACAACTGTTTAGATGTTCGCCTTATTCCATTTTATGTAAATTATGTAGGATCAAGATGAAATTTATCAGAAATTATATTCTTATTTACAATGTTGCAATTATAAAAATTATGGCTACTATATTTTCCTCTATTAATGGCAACATAAGGTATAAAATAATAATAACAATTATCAGTATTTATCAATCTACAGTATAAGTAAAAACTGGTGCTCTGATATTAAGTACCGTTCTGGTATATATACCAGGTGTATACCTATGAAATGAGACTTTCAGCTATTAGACCACAGATGTCGCTAGGAGTATTTTTAAACTGTCCCAAATGTCTTATTTTTTTCGTCTGTCATCTGTCAACAATATTCAATTCATTGTTTGTGATGTTTCATACAACAACGCATTTTTTTCGCTCTTAAAAATGTCGAATTTCGTGCCTTCAAACTACGATTTGCGGACATCGTTGATTTTCTGTTATCAATTAAAGAAAAACGCTTCTCAAGCTCATCAAATGCTTATAGAAGCTTACGGTGGACATGCTCTAAGCAGAGCACAGTGCTTCAGGTGGTTTGAAAGATTCCGAAGTGGTGATTTTAGCGTGGAGAACGAGGAACGTGGCCGGCCACCGAAAAAGTTTGAGGACACCGAATTGCAAGCATTGTTGAATGAAGATGATGGTCAAACGCAAGAAATGATGGCAGAGCAGTTGGGAGTGACCCAAAAAACCATTTGCAAACGTTTGAAAGACATGGGCATGATTTTAAAGGTCGGAAGATGGGTGCCGCATGAACTGACTGAAAGGCAGCAAGAGAACCGAAAAACCACTTGTGAAATGCTGCTCTCCCGGTTCAAAAGGAAGTCTTTTTTGCATCGAATCGTTACGGGTGATGAAAAATGGGTGTATTTCTCCAATCCCAAGCGTAAACGATCGTATGGTCCGCCCGTCCACAAGCCAAAATCAACGGCCAAACCAAATCGCTTCGGCCGCAAGGCAATGCAGTGTGTTTTCTGGGATCAGCATGGTATGATTTGGTACGAGCTATTAAAACCAGGTGAAACAGTTGACGGTGCACGCTACCAACGACAATTGGCCGATTTGAACAGCGCTATACACCGAAAACGCCCAGAATATGCCGATCGGCGTCACAAAGTAATTTTTCTTGATGACAATGCACCACCACATCGAACAAGAGCGACCCGGGAATTGGTGGAGACGTACGATTGGGAACCGCTGGTGCATGCGGCTTACTCACCAGACTTGGCGCCTTCCGATTATCATTTGTTTGCATCGATGGGCCACGCACTTTCCGAGCAGCGCTTCAATTCTCACGAAGAAGCCAAAAAATGGCTCGATGATTGGTTTGCGGCCAAAGACGGCCAATTTTTTTGGCGCGGCATTCACAAATTGCCTGAGAGATGGGTAAAATGTGTCGCTAGCGATGGCTATTATTTTGAAGATTAAATTTGTAACCATTTTTTGTTAATAAACGTTTAAAATTGAAAAAAAAAGTCTCATTTCATAGGTATACACCTATGTAGTTCAATTTTTAAATTTAGACCCGTTTCGGATTATCCTGACTGCACAAGTCTACCAGAACTTAAAATCTTCTATTTTCCTTTAGCCTAAGCTTTCTATATTATGCCATCCATAAGCGTATACTCGTTAGTTGTGTTGCTGTATGCATCCTTTTCCTATTCATTTATGTTTAGAAAGATAAGCGATGCAGGTAAAAGTATTATAAAACGACTACCTGCTTGCCAAGTGTTAACCCACCACGGTTCAAATCCTTTAACAGTAGTTTAATTTCTTTAAAATCTACTTTTCTAACTTATGGTTCTGCGTCATACACGTTAAAAAAAGGAATGATAAACGATCGGAAAAGACTATAACTCTTGTAATAATGCTACATTACTAATAAAACATATTTCAAATAATTTGCTTTCGGATTTCTTACGGACAACGGTCATTTCTTAACTAAAACTGTACACCATAGCACTTAATCCTAAACGGGTCTAAATTCAAAAATTGAACTATACCAGTGTATCCGTGACACATCTAAAAGTGTGTATCTACTTTATCTTGTCTAAGTTGGAAACAAGTTAAACCAATTTATTTTAGAAATATAGCCAATGAGAATTTTACTCATGTCATCAAATAATAGGTTTTTACACTAACAAAACTTTAAGCTGAAGGACTTAAAGATTCCCAATGAAAATTGTCAAAACTTGCTTTCAAATTTGTAAGCTTGACTGACGTCTCCGAACTTGTCTGCACAATCCTCTGCTTTTCAAATAATCCTCAAAGTTATCAATTATTCTTAAAAAATGCTCGTATCATTTGTTTTGGCAAAAATATTATTATTGTCAGTGCTGCTGATATTGCTGTACTGTTACATTGCTATATTATTGCTGTTATCGTGTCTTTTGTCTGTTACTGTGTTCTAATGGTAAACTATTGTCACGTGTTAAATAAACTGCACGGGTGCAAAACAAAGAATTAGAGAATATGAAAACATGGAAAAAATAATAAATGATGAAATAGAGAAGCGGAAGCTAATATAGCGACAAAACAATGAATAAAGTAAAATTTCTATTAAAAGTTTTTAGAAGAGGACTTAACAGAAGAAGGAAAAAACGACATCCTAGACTAGATTAGAAAAAACAAAAAAAAACGAGCAATGACTAAAAGAAGTCTAGAAGAAGAATATATATTGTGATGTTTCGTCAAATCAAATACTCCCCACTACAATGTTTTGTTAATTTGGGGTATCTCAGGGTAGAATGTAGTCGGTTCAATAATTTGAATGTATTAACTTAGGCAGAACAATGTTAATTTTGTCGATAAACAGTAGCATGCGAGTCCTTAAATTTATAATCAAATTTACAGTACATTTTTTAATTATAGAATTTAGAGTAGGCCATGACTTACAATGTCTATAACAGTGACACTGATGCTGTTCTCATTAAAAAGTTACCAGGTCATCACATTGCAGGTTTTTTGTACAATGGAAAAATGAACTTAAACCACAGCCTACTCTGAATTCTATAAAGAAAATGCACTGTAGTTTGTGCTGCGTGAAAGGTTCTAGACTTAACCGGTCAAATAGCAAATCTCTCAAGAAATCTTAATCGTTTTATGCAATCTGACTAAATCGTTCACCTTGTATAATGCGAAATGCTCAACACAATTAAATTTCTATGAAATATAAAGTGTTTTCAATTAAATCTTTTTTATCACATGAAGTTTAGTTGATTTAATAAATATTTGTGGTAATATAATAGAAAAAAAGAGACGAAGGTGATAACTGATAAGCTAGAGACAGAACTTATCTTTAATAGTTTAAACTCAACACATCTTTATGTTGCAGCTGCCTCTTCAAGTGCAAGTTAAATACAATAAAATTATCTTTTAATTATTCTAGCAAATTTTACAAGTCAATAAATGTTTTAAGTAAGTAAAAAAGTTTATTATTATTTTACCTAATTTTCAAAAAATATCAAAACTTTAGTAAAAAAAAATCCCCACAGTTTTATCTGCTTCCTGATTGCTCCAGTTTCCTATTCCTTGCTTGCTGTTAGCTATAGTTACTACTTGTGCGTTTTTTTCTAATTTTGCACCAGTAGGTGTACATATGAGTATTTTGTGAATAACTAATTGCAACCGAAATCTTGATTTACTGGTCCGTAATTTTCCAATCCCTAAAGCTTTTATATTTACGGAACAGCATTCTGAAAAAAACGGTAATTTTATTATAACCAAAACGACCGACAACATTACGTTGTTTATTCTGGTTATTTGTAAAACAAATTGAATGTTTAAAGTTGTGTTTTGTCACAATAGAAAGTCCTGTCATCTATTATCATTGTCATTTCTCCCTTTTTCGTGTATTTACTCTTTATTCCCCTAAATATGATTGAACAGGTTTGTTAGGTTTGTTAGGTTAGATATAAATACAAGGTGTGACAATAAAGTTCGGTAAGTGATTTAAAAAAAGGTACTTACACAAATAGTAGATGAAAAATATTTTACTGTCCTTCGAAGTAATCCCCCCCAGATACAACGCACTTCTGGCAACGCTCGTACAGTTGTTGGAAACTGCGTGAGAAGTCCTCCATTGGAATGGCCTTCAACTCCGACGTAACGTTTTCTTTGATCTCTTCAATTCCGGAAAATCTCTTCCCTTTCAGCGACGACTTCAGGCGGGGAAACAAGAAAAAGTCAGCCGGAGCCAAATCCGGTGAATACGGGGGGTGACTGATCTCAGGAACTCCTTTGTCGGCCAAAAACTTCTTCACTATGCATGCCGTGTGGGATGGTGCATTATCATGCAAAAGGAACCAGCCTCTTCCTTGTGCAAGTTGGGGACGCACTCGTCGAATTCGCGCCAGCAGACGTTGCAGAACCTGCAAATAAAATTCTTTGTTGACCGTTTGACCCTGAGGTAGAAACTCCTTATGGATAATCCCATGTCGGTCAAAGAAGGCAAACAGCATGGTTTTCGTCTTTGACTTCTGGAGTCGAGATTTGGTGTGTCTTGGGGAACTGGGACTCCGCCATTCCATGCTTTGCCGTTTTGTTTCAGGGTCGTACTCGAAACACCACGACTCATCACCGGTCACAATTGAATCCAAGAATGTTGGGTCGTTATCACACGTGCTGATGAAGTCGCCGCATGCGTCAAATCTTTGGAGTTTTTGTTCGTCTGTGAGAAAATGGGGAACAAATCGAGAACAGATCTTTCGCTTCTGCAAGTCGTTTTTCAAGATGAGACGGACTGTTTCACGGTTAATTCCCACTTCTTCGGCCAACAATCGCACAGTCATTCGACGGTCCTTTGTTACCAGTTCTCGGACTGCTTTCACAGAATCGTCATTTCTCGACGTCGACGGTCTTCCACTCCTAGGCGCATCATCTATCGAGTCCCGTCCCTCACGAAAACGTTTAAACCATTCCGATACACATTTCAAGGTTACTGCTTCATGCCCGTAAACTTCCTTTAGCATTAAATGAGTTTCTGTTATTGTTTTCCCTAATTTAAAACAAAACTTTATATTTGCTCTTTGCTCCATTTTTTGACAATTACGCGCGAACCTTTCATCACCCGCATTAACAGGCTGTCATCGACAGACGCGTTCATGCAGCGACCAGACAGGTTAGGACATGTTCGGGCAGGAGTTAAGCCATGTGTTGTCGCTTTCGGAAATATGAAAAACCTTTCGGCATCAAAAATACAACGGTGCTTACCGAACTTTATTGTCACACCTTGTATACTTGCACTTTGAAACAAGGGATCATAATGTTTATTGAAAGAGATGCAGAAAGTGATGATGTAAATTATAGTGAGAAAAAATTTTAAAGATAAATGGTCAGAAGATGCCACAAAACTGCTGATTGAAACTTATATGAAATATTTATATAAAGAGAAGTTTAATTCATCAAATTATAACAAAGAGCCAAGTTTGGGATAAAATTCTGAAAAAGTTACTAGAACATAATATCAACAAATCCGAGGGAAAATGTAACGAAAAATGGAGGAACTTGAAAAAAAATTATGACAAAGTGCTTTCTGAAAATAAGAAAACCGAAAATAGCCAATGTTCTTGGAAATACATTAAACAGATGAATCAGATACTAAGGAAAGACCCAAAATTCCACCCCAAATTCACCATTAGTAGCAGCAAGTACCTCGGCAAATAGGGTAAAGTCAGAAGAGTTGGACGGACCACTAGCAATAACTTTAATGATATGGCAACAAGGCAGATTTGTGGTAAAACGAAGCTGCTTTCTTGAGAAGAAGGCCTAATATTGAAGTGCGAAAAGCTGAAAACGTTTCTGTCGTCAGCTCTAGGAATGTCCAGAGAGATTGTGCAAAAGTATTTTAAAGAACTTGAGAGAAGTTTAACCGAAAATTTGCTATTTGACAAACCTGGCAATAATCTTTAATGGTGATGAAACAGGTCTTCAATTACATACAAGGACTGGTCAAGTGCTGGATCACGTACAAGAATGTCTGCAAAGTCGGCATATGTCAATTCGGAAATATTTCTCGACTGGTAGAAGACCCATTTTTATCAACAAAAAACCGCCGAGATTGGTTTTGTTAATACTAGATGGAAATTTATCTCATACCACAAATATCAAGACCCTTCAATTTGCAGAAGAACATGATTTCTGTTTGTCTCCTCATACGACGCACTTTCTACAACCATTAGATAGAAGCTTCTTGAAATCACTTAAAGGTGCAATGATGCATGTAGGTACTTCAGAGAAAATCAAGTAAATCGGAAGTTGAATAGGTTACATTTTAAAAGGCTGTTGGGCAATGTTTGAGGTATATCTGCAACCGTTCAAAATGCGGTGTCAAGCTTCAAAGCGACCGGAATAATGCCTCTCAGTCCAAGTGCAATTATCGACCATGCGTTCCTAGTGCAAGATCCGACCAAACTCATTGAGCCAGACACTGAACAACAACCACTTGGGCAACGGGCAGATTCATCGCAACCAGGCCCATCTGGAGTTTAGATTGGACAGAATAGGACACCAGAAAAATCTAGTTCGGTGCCTGACATTAGCCCAGGAAAAGCGCTAGATTCGGTTTTACCAGTGCCTGTTATTACTCTCACGGCGAAGAGAGCTCGCTGACAAATAGCTGGTGTTCTGTCTTCAGATCAAATGCAAATAACGAATGAAATGTTAGAATATAAGTAAATAAAGTATTTAATAGGAAACCTTTAAGATGGCTAACTTCTTTTGTTTCGTTCTACTTCTCATGACTTTGAAAAATTGATTATGAAAAATCATACTTGCCGTAGGACTTCTGTTGAGCTACCTTGCCCGGATAAGAGACCTGACATGAAGCTTCTATGGATGCGGAATCTTCGGTACAGGAACCAATAATTCCGCCCGTCGTTATTGTACGGGCCCTTCCATGTAGATATGTCTCGTCGCCGGCGGTGCGGCGTTAGGCACGGTATCTTAACGAAGCGTAAACCTAGGGCGCTCAGGTCAGCTAGCAGAAAACGGACAAAATATGTCTGGAAATCAATTAAAAATAATGGGTGCAAAGACGTGATAACAGAAGTGGTGTTATTTGGGAGAATATATTAGGAAGGACGAAAGAAGCAGTATGAGAAAAAAATCTCTGCGGCTTGGTGTGTCTTCCTCCTTAGTAATAAGTACGTATACAAGATCAGAGAGAAAAAGGGTTGGCGAGGCCATTATTGGCCTGCAGTTGCTGCAAGTAGAAACTACGCCATTAATAAATATGGAACGATACACGCTTCAACAACGCATTGAAATTATTAAAATTCACTATAAAAATGGTGAAAATTTGGCAGAGACGGTTCGTAAAACTCGAACATTTTTGGGTCACCGTGAAGCACCTTGTCGGACCGCAATACAGAAATTGGTGAAAAAATTCGAGCTCTTGGGACAAGTTAGTGATGTGAAGAATAAAACCCGTGCACGTCGCTCAAGAACAGCCGAGAATATTGCTGTTGTAGCCGAAAGTGTTAAAGAAAACCCAGGTTTGTCCATTCCTCGTCGTTCTTTGGAATTAGCCATTCCACAAACGTCATTACACCGTATTTTGCATAAAGATTTGGGTCTTAAGGCTTATAAAGTCCAGTTAACACAAGAACTCAAGCCGGCCGATCATCAACAACGTCGTGTCTTTGCTGATTGGGTCGTTGAAATGCATGAAAATGATCCAGAATTCCATCGAAAAATCATCTTGAGTGATGAGGCCCATTTCCACCTCGGTGGCTTCGTCAACAAGCAAAATTGTCGGATCTGGGGCTCAGAAAATCCAAGAGTTATTGTTGAAAAGTCTCTCTATCCTCAACGTGTGACTGTTTGGTGCGGTTTATGGTCCGGCGGAGTCATTGGACCTTACTGTTTCGAAAATGAGGCTGGAGCAA
This sequence comes from Ignelater luminosus, assembly GCA_011009095.1. Taxonomy (NCBI): domain Eukaryota; kingdom Metazoa; phylum Arthropoda; class Insecta; order Coleoptera; family Elateridae; genus Ignelater; species Ignelater luminosus. The sequence continues at coordinate 56,686 of VTPC01001320.1, forward strand.
CAGTTACGGTGACTGGATTGCGCTATCGAGAGATGATTAACGATTTTTTTATGGCCGGAATTGGATGGTATTGATCTGGACAACGTTTACTTTCAACAAGACGGCGCTACGTGCCACACAAGCAACGAAACCATTGATCTTTTACGGAAAAAGTTTCCGGACCGTGTTATCTCTCGAAGAGGTGATCACAATTGGCCACCGAGATCTTGTGATTTAACACCTTGCGACTTCTTTCTTTGGGGCCACGTGAAAGAGAAGGTCTACGCCAACAGCCCAGCGTCGATTCAAGACCTCAAAGATGGAATTCGTGAGGCTATCGAGGACATAGGGCAGCCACTTTGCGATTTGGTTATGGAAAATTTCATGAAAAGGATATTGTCCTGTAAGCGTGGTCGTGGTGGTCATTTGCCTGATGTTATTTTCCACTATTAACGGCATACCTTCCTCTTTATAATGAAATAAACATCCGATCATTTATATTAAAAAATGGCACTTTTCTTTGAATATCAAAATAACACCTCTTATTGGAAAACCCTTTAGTTTTAAAATTAAAGATCTAGGACAAGTAAAGAAATGTTTAGGATTAAATATAGAAGTAGATAAATGTAAAAATGAGATCAGAGTAAATCAGAAACACTAAATTTTAAAATTGTTAGAGAAGTTTGGTATACAAGATGCAAAAGATGTATCGACCCCAATAGAAGCTCATCTAAAACTACAAAAAGGATCAACATGTCATGAAAATATTCCTTATCGTGTTTTAATGGGTTTTTTAATGCTCTTTGCAGTAAATTCAAGACCTGATATGGTATTTGCCGTTAGTTATTTGAGTCAGTCTAATTCCTATAGTAATATTTACTTTCAACATGCTAAGAGAATTTTGAGGTATTTAAAAGGTACAGGAGCGTGGATGAATACTGCGAAGTAATTTTTGTTTTAAATCATTGATACATTTGATGTTGTTGAAAACTAGGTGACATTGATGTTCCGATGGAAAATACTTGTATTTTTAGTTTGCACTGATTGGAATATCGTTTCACAGTGAATGCTATATGATTACTTTTTAATTACAATGCTGCATTTGAAGGATTTTACAGGAAACACCAATGTGTTAATTGAAACTGGTTCGACATGTCTTGTTAGTAAAACATAATGATTTAATCTAAATTTGGTGTCTCTACCAGAAGAAACAATCAGGATTGTCGGATAATGTTGTCATTTTCATGCAGAATCCGCCTGTTATCAGTTCGACTAATCGTAGAGGCTTGAAATTATGATTATATAATGAACAAATTTGGTTTTACATTTGATTTCTTTCTGGTGAAATTCTGTTCTGTGTTTGAACCATCTTAGGTTTTACTTACTTTCAAACTTACTTGTTGAAGGTTTTTTGCTTTTTGCCCTCAAGAACTAAGTACCTACATTTAAGCGGGTATTTTAGATTTCCACCATGTACGAAGCTACTTGAGTTGTGCGAATATTAAAATCGATGGAAATTGTTGGATTTTAATTAGACTCACTGACCTGGATCCAAATAATTCTTAGATCATTGTAATATAGTTATGATAAAACAAGCTAAGTATTATTATAACAAGAGTGCGGATTTTTAAGCATAAAAAACAATAAAAATTTTCTTACAAAAGCGTAAAAATTCAAGGAAAAAAGCTTAAAAAATAGCACAAAAATTAAAAATAAGTTTAAAATATGCAGGAAAAAAAATTAAACTTCCAGGTTTTAGGTCTTATTATACAAAGTATTTATTATAAAAAAACAAAAAATGAATTGTTATTAGAAACTTTGAACTCCAAAATGCTTAATTATTATGCACTTTTCTAAATTCTCCATAAGGAAATTTCTTCTTTTATCAGTTAGGGTGTCTTTGTAAAGAGAAAATAGTCTTTCAATGTCAACACTAGTAATCGGTGCATATTTAAATTTTGCAAGTAACAATGGTTCCAAGTCGAAGCTATTGACTATTTTGCCTGATAAAATACTTGGAATGGTCTTTAATCTTGATAAACTCTAGTACAATCTGAATTGCTTCTGTTTGCTCAATTCCTTGTGTTTCAAGTTTGGTGATAGTTTCACTGATGAACTCGTCATTTGCTTTGATGAATGCAAGGTTTTGTTGTAGTTCCGGATTTTTTAAAATATTTTAGCAGTCTTTAACTGATTGGGATGCATCTTCCGAAAATTCTAACAATATTTCTTTGAATCTGGTGAAGTTAGGCAGTTTTTCTTTAAATCGTTGTATCTTCAATGGCGCTTTTAAAAAACACTTTTTGCCATTTTCAATTAACTCGTTAACTAGAGAAAATTCAGACCTTACAGTTTCTGCTACTCAGTTTAATCCATGAGCTACGCAAGTAGAGTGTGTGAGATTACTATACAAAACTTTTAAATTAATACCTGCTTTTAGCATATATGCAGCCGCATCCGTCACCATGAACAGAATTTTTTCAGTTGGGACTGCATTAGGAAGAAAAAAGTTTGCGAGTCCCTCGTTAATAAATCTTGTTATGGTGCTGCTGTTGGTTTTATCTAGTTCTTTCAAATATATTAAAAATGGCCTGGTTGTAGTAGCTTTATGTAATATACCGATAATGAGACCAGCCACATACCTACCGCACTCATCGGTAGTTTCATCGACAGAAAACCAGATATAATGGTCTGCAATTATATTTTTTATTCCATGAAGAACTGTTTTATAAACTGTATCTAAATAGTTTTTTCGTAGAGTGCTTTCGGACGGTATCGATCTTTTACAGTATGTTTCTAAGAATTTTCGAAATGCAGAATTGTCTAATTTTCTGAAAGGAATATTTGCCGATATCAGAGTATTGCATAAATCAAAACAAAAAGTTGTTTTTTCAGATCGAGTAGAAGATCCAGAGGCAACTACTTCTGAAATAGTTTGTTGTTTCAGCTTATTTTCATTTTTCGCTCTTCCTACATTTTCCTTGTGAATAGCGGTCTTCGTATGTTGTATTACATTATACTTTCTGTCGCACTGGATCTATTAAAACGAGCATTAAAGAATATTATATTTAAAATCTAATCTGCTCCTTACCGTTTTAACACATACTCTGCAAAATAGTCTACTACCGTCCAGGCTTATTTCTGGTATATTTTTAATCCACTCTTCTACACTCGTTTTAACTTTTGGCATTGTAACACAGTCTTATTTTATTAAAAACAGAAGACAACGCAAAAGATTAAGTTATAATAAAATGAAACGAAACTATTTCAATCTACCAGCAACATTGCATACACGCACGATACCAACACTTTAAGTAACCGAGTAAAACTAAAGCATTTGTCAAATAAATCTTAAAACCTATAAGAACTAACTGTTTTCACAGCTTATCCTAGGGACAAAGAACTGCCGGGACAGTGTGTAACGGCCCCGATAGGCTCTGGAATGGTAAGCGTCCAGATGGTATTCAATACATAACGGTAAATAATGATATTTTAAGAAATCCTGGAAAATATTGTCACGAAATTTACCGTAAAAACAAAATGTTTAAAAAAATAATGTAGACAATTGCTGCTAGAGAAAGAATTTATAGAAAGTATTTTGAAGAAACAGAAAATAAATATATTGTAAACTTTTCCTATTGCGTCATCTTACAAAGTTGATTTTCTCGAGAACGGTTTGAGATATCAAAATGCAAAATACTTAGAATTCTACGTCTGATTCATATTTCATATGTGAAGTAGTAACCAAATCCTTTTAGTTCAGTTGATAAAATGGCGTAAAGATTGCGGTAAACGGCAAATAGAAGCTCTACGAGAGCATGGATAAGGAACAAAAGGAAGCTTATATCGTGACGAGCTAGAACACACTTTGCTTTTAAACACTTTACCCAACGAATACTTAAATAATGTTAACTAATTGACGAGATTTTTCTGATGAATATAACAGTTGTTTGTAGGAATAAGTTTTTCTTCTTCTTTTCCTCGTTAAAGGCTCAATTCTAGAAGATAAATCAATAGCGGGGAATTGATTATTAGGACGAATATTGAATTATTTGAAGTTTACGGATATGAACCATTATCATATTTATCCAGTTAATTTCTTATTTTATTTTGTTTTCTCTGGGTAAATATGAATTAAACGTAATTATATTTCAGAAAAATATTTAAATACATTAAAAATTTTTATTATTAGAATATTGAGTGTACGTGGAATCAGTTACTGAAACCTTTCATTAAAGATTAGTTGTTTCTTGACTGAAGAAGACGCGCACTAAAGTTTCCTAACTTAACTTCAAACACTGTTTGTGACGCGTTCGTAACTAAACGTACTTTGTATAAATTGCATCACTTATTAAAGATACCTAGCCAGAAATCAGCAGTTAAATACGGTAGACTTAAAAGAAGAAATTAACATAACTACAATGTTACATTAGAGATATAATTTATTATGCTTGATATGACTTTTTACTACTTGTATGATTGTTGATCTATGGATAAAATCATGTAAGAACAATATAAAATAAAAACTAGTTAGAATGAAAGCTTTAATCTGAAATTAAATGTAATATAAGCATTAAATCATATAAAAGAAAATTAAATCCTGTAATAGGGATAGTAATGGTTTTTGTGAAATTTAGTGGAATTCTGTTTTACCTTTCAACCCGTTTCACAGAAAGTTCTCAACGTCAGCATTTAAAGTGAGAAGGAGTTATACATTAAATATTCATATACAGGAAGAGAAAGACGGGATTGTATTCAAGTGGAACAAATTGAGGTTCTGGGTAAACAGAGAACTTGTAATGATGTACAAATATTTGCCAGAACTCATTTTACCGTCGGTAGATGAAATAAGTTAATTAAAGTTAATGTTGTTTGCTACTTCGCCTTATTTGTTGTAATTAATAAGTCGGAATTGAGATATAGATCTTTTTTTAAACGTTTTTATGCCAAGATCTGCACGTAATTGCTTTACATTTGTCCAAAATAAAAGCTACCCTAATGTTTTTTTTTTACATTAATTTGTGTAATTTTTCTTGAGCGGCTTTTAAAATTACGAAGAATAACCTTCCATAACACTTACAGGCTGAAATAAATTAAAAGGAAAATTAAAAAAAAGATTTCTTCCTTGCATTCGTGTTTTATTACTAATCCCTTTTAATTAAAATGCGTCAATAAAACAACAACAGTCGTTAAATCTGGATAATGATTATTATCAAGGTTAAATATAGCCTTTGAAATTTTTTTAGCCCTATCCGAACTGTGTGTATGTGTGATTAACTGACAAATGACGGAACCGGGCGGCTGAATGCTCCAGATAGCGAATAAATACAAATTTCCCCTGAATTGTATCAATTATAATTGAGGCTTGCGTGTTAAAACCATTTCCAAATGAATAGAGACTCGTTTGGTTTACAGTAACGTCGAATTTGTGTGATTCAAAAGGGTCAAAATATTTCGAACTTGAATGACCCACATTGAAATGCAAAACGCTTCCTGTGTTAAAATTTTCATTTTAAATATTATATAATTCTGGAGATTTGTCTTCGTTTCGTTACCGTGTAACAAACTGAGACAAAAAAAGAAAACAATAGTAAAAGCTTTTTGTAAACTCTTGTTTATCATGAAATCGCATCTAAGTTATTTATCTGGAATATTGTATGATTATAGGTTTACGCGACACGCCCAAATTACACCTTGTCTTTTGTTATTGGGCAATTTTATTTCCTGACAATGATCGATTCCTCTTTCGGGCCCTTGTATACAATAATAGCGCCCAAGCGCCCAGAACACATGTTGCTTTTAGTAGCGAAACTAGAGAAGTTAGTATTTAATACGGAACCGGCACAAGGATTATTACGCTTGAATTTTGAATACTAAACATCATTTCGTGCTGTGTCACATGTGTCTATATAATACAAGCTTTCTGCATTTATTTTACTTGTTTAATAAACAGCGTGGACGTGCAATTTAATATACAATTTTTTTCTGCTTTTTTAATCTACAAGGAAAATCCTGTTCTGAAACCTTCCTAGTTTTGTAATCAGTTTTATAATTCAATGAGATATTGATTTTAATAACATTAAAGACAGTTAAGGCCTTATATAGCTTTTCAATCAGATATTTTAAATAGCGCCTTAATATTTATGAATTCACCAGAATACATTGGAAAAAGTGTAACAGTATCTTTGATTTAATTTAGATTTGTGACACGTGAAAGGTAAACCAATTACAGGTCAAAATTGTTGTCAGATTTTCAATTCTAATTTCTTATAATCGGGTAAATGGTAGGTGTAGATAGATAAAGCATACTGAATTAATAATAGCAGCACGCAACTGGTTTATCGATGTCTATCAAGCACTTTACCATGAATGAATAAGACGGAGAAGAGAAGAACTTTCACAAAGATTTAAATTAAAGAAAATCAAATTAAGTTAATTTTGCAACTTTAGAAAGGGTTTGTTCTTGTTAACAAATTTAAAAGTAAACATAGAAGTTAATTAGCGATTTTCCGTAACTGAAATATTCAAGCAGCATGTCTATTACTAACCTTTCGTAGGTCGCTTAAATGAAAGTGTATTTTCTATAATGGCTAAACTTCTACAAAAAGGTAAGATTTATAGAAGACTAGTAAACTGGAAATAAAGACAAATCCGAAAACGTGAACAAACTTTAGAACATGCGGAAACGCGAATTTTAAAACTAATTGATTTGTCTGAAACAAAGATGTTGACTTGAACGTTAACAGTTTAGTATCATTATGTAAGTGTTAAAAGAAAAAATGTTAGCTAATATAGTGATTTAGGCATGAAATGAAAATGATACACCCAAACGTTAACCCAATTTTTTATTATTAAAAAACTGTGAATCGTTGAAAAGCTTTTCTTCTAGCACTTTTTTCAAAAAAATTCCATTTCTTTTGGAACAAAAGTGATCGATGGTGCAATAGCTTCCTTCCTAGTACTACCAATAATAGTACAATAATAAAGCGTATTTTAATTTGTCGCGAAACTGGATTGCAAATTTCCAATGAAGCCCATATAATTAAACTTCTATTAACTGTCTTTTTGGCTACATTATAATTTTGCAAGTTGAGATGTCTATTTTTTTTCCAACTGTATAAACTTGAGTTTTGGCAAAAATTGCACGGAGGTTATGTGAGAAGTGCGTTATAGTTTTGATTACAAGTTGTTGAGTTTAGTGGACAATAACAGGTAAATATCTACATATTAAGTATGCTAAAGCTGTGTATATGTAAAAATGAATTAAATTCGTTGTCTGCTGTGCATATTATCAGGTGGTTTGACATTATGACTACCAGGCTCTTACCTACTTTTTTGATTACATTGCAGCAAAATCCAAGTGGTCGTATTTGGACCTTCTGTATGAAATGACACTAAAATATCTGCTAATGGTGCTCAAGATAGGAATCTTTTCAAGATTGAAGAAATGAAATCTTGAAAAAATCTAGATAATGTCATGGTTAGTGCTAATCAAAACAGCACATGAAATAAAAGTGATGATAAAGACTGGGAGGACAAGGACAATCTACCGCTTTCTGCTATATGAGAAAATTACTGTGACGGAGCTTGGACTTCAGACGCTTCGAACTGTGCTTTGCGCAACATCTTCTCAAACAAAACAGACTAAAATTTATCTTCTACCGTTGAGACTCTATTAGATGTCTTCCTAAATTTATTTCTCTTGTATCTCATTAGGCGTATACTATAAAAAATAACCTGTATTCTGTCCAGAAAAGGGAGATGATCAAATTGCGATCGTAGCAACAAACACAAATGAAATGAAGGCTTTCCTTGGGATCAACGTGTTGATGGGCATAAAGAAGTCATCAAGACCTGAGTTACGGGATGAATATATTAGTTCTATAGTGCCTAGAGATCGTTTGATAACCTCCATGTAAACGATAACGAGCGGCAATCGAAAAAAAGTGACAAGAATTCTGACAAACTTTATAAATTACGTCTTTGCTTGATAAACTCAGCAAAGCATGTATATCGGCAATGCGTCAACACGAAAGTCAAGCAATAGATGACCACGATCCGTTTCAAGAGTCAGAGCAGCATACGTTAGTATTTGCCGCTAAAGCCCATAAATCGTGGGTATGAAGTGTGGACCCGCACAGATTCTAGTGGCTACGTATGTCAGTTCCAAATCTATACGGGCAAAGTAGGCAGGATTGTAGAAACCAATTTGGGCATCGTGTCGTAACTGATCTAACCAGAAGTCTTGTTGGTAAACATCACAAGATATTCTTTGACAATAACTTTACTTCTGTAATGCTGCAGAAGGATTATACACCTGTGGCACGGCAAGAAAAAAATCGTAAAGGCATGCCGAACGATTTGAAAGATGGGAAGATTTTAAAGAGAGGTGACTCCGATTGGCGTGTTACTTGTTTGAAGTGGATGAACAGAAAATCGGGCAACTTGTAATGTTATTTTCAAATTCGCACTAAATCCGCCCCTGTCTTTCAATTTCGTTCAGGTATTTGTTTTCCTGACGCGTAATATTCAAATTATTTCATTCTATAAACGAATGTTTGTTGCAATGTTATTCTAAAGAATTGATAACTTTGTGGTCTCGACTTCTGGTCTCCGGTAGACGTGCCTTTTGCTATTTCCCAATATAAAATTCCTAGAACCTTAGTCGCGAATGCTGAAGTCACTCGGTCTCCGTTAAGTCAGGTTTAAACTGGTAAATCTACGAAGTGGAATTTCCCATTGACCTATAAGACTTTCTGCATTTTTAACCTGTTAGGGCGTGCATCTGACTTTCCAACCCCACTCCAGTAAGTACACTTTGCGCAACAGGAGACGCAGAGAGAATAAGCAGTACGATAAGAGCTGCGTACTCGAACCAACGTGCGGGTTTTTTCTTCGGCGTTACCCCTACAAATCCGAAGTGGTTACAAACCGAATTTAATTGAAGCGATTCTCTTAGTAAAAAAGAGATTGGACTCGAGAAATCCTATTTCGTCGGGTCTTTGCCGTGTTATTCACGGAGGAAAGCCGGTTTGTTTACCGAAAAGCGGTGCTTTGAAAGCTTTGTTATTGTGGGAAGCGTTTTTGCTTCAATTGCAGTTACGCTGGTATTTCCCAGGAAATAAGAATTGTAGAGGGTAGAAACGCAACAATTTTGGTCCCGTTGGTGCAACGTTAAAGGGTCTGTCGAGAACAGAAACTTCCCGCCCCGTAAAGCGTCGATCTGTGTGTTTTACATCTTGGAAGCTCCGTGAACCGAATGGGTTAAGTAAATTTAAAGAGCGTTTGAGACTCAGAGTGATTTTAGTTTATAGAGTTGGTGTATAAACACTTGGATTTTGTTCTTGTGCTTTTTGGTTATTGTTAACAACAGTGATCGTCCTTTGAAACCTGACTTTCCTTGAACATTGGAGGGACCCGGCTAGAACGTGGAATTTTGCACCAGGTAAACTTGAATTAGCTGCTGTCGTTGGGAATCAGAGACCTGCACATATCACTTGGAAGAAAGATTGCCGTTATAGTAAGAAAGACCTGTTTTGTTTTGTTATTTGAGTTTTAATGATTGTTTCATTTGATAAAAGACTAGAAGAACGTGGAATTTGTGAAATATTCCATACGAAAACCTTGCTTAGGCAAGATTAGTTTCGTATTTTCTCATTGAATTATAATATTTACTAGTAATATTTTTAACTAATTTGTGACAGGAACGTTGCCAGGTAATTTTAGCTGTTGTTTGTTAAATTATTGCAACATAATTAATAACTTTTGACTACTGTTTTTTTTTCTTTGTTATTAGATATAAAGTTTATTTGTTGCTATTTAAAAGTTTATTGCCAAGTTTATCTTGTTTTAATTAATTTAATATTTAGATTTTGTCCTTTTGTTCTATATTTTGAAATTTTAACGTAACAGAATCTTTTCTTTTTGTTTATTGTAATAACTTGTTTTTACTTTTATTTTCTCATTATTTTGTCAACCTTGTTCTCCAGTAACGATATCAATTCATACCATTTATTGACATTCTTTTGTAGTGTTATTTTGTTATTTTTATATTCTTGTTTATGTGTGTTTAACTCTTTTTTTCTATTATTGTTTTAATAAATGTAAGAAAGGTCGATTATTTACATTTTTTTTTTCTTTGTAAATGGATCTCTGGTCCAGACTAAGCAGCGTTAATTTCGTTACTTTGTTCGTTTGGCTATTAAAAAGCACGGTGGTGCTTAGTCTAAATTTCAATTAAAGGTCAGATACCTTTGTTCAAGAGAAAAGTAAATATTAAACTGGTATTTCTTTCTTGGATCTTTTTTTTTGAAAAAGAAGGAAGTCTTTAGAGGACTTCCTTGTCAAAATTGCTATAATCCTGCTGGTGTCAAAACAAGGATGACAGTCGTGAAGACGTTCCATGCCCTACAATGGTCAAGAGTTATAACCATCACAAGGGTTAAGTTGACAAATTTCATATGCTGAGATTGATATATGAGGTTGATAAAAAATCTCATAAGTGGTGGCGGTGAAGAAGAAACAGCAAGAGTCCGTCTAAATGTATTCACCGAGCCGATAGGCGCCCAGCCCAATGTTCCCAAGAGAGGAAGTAAAGCTGCTGAGAAGCCTATAAAGAGATTCAGAATCACTATACCGCAAGAAATAAAGTACATCAAAAATGCGCATCTGCCTATTCAAACAATAGGAATCACACCGCAGCCAATAAAAATGTACATACTGCAAAATCTGTTTCAGCAAAAAAGGAACTGCTTCAAGGACTTCCACACAAGATAACCATATGCCGATAGGTTCCTAGTGGTAACCACAAGAGACCATCGTATTCCCAGTGCAAGGGCATCGCTAAAATTTTTTTGTCATAATATATACTCTCTCATGTCCAATAAATGCATTTTAGTAGAAAAAAGTTACTTCTTACAAAAAACTTATTCACTACTCTCCTTGACACTCAGTATGTAACTTACCAACCTTTTACTCATAAACATTATATTTTAGTTTTGAACTTACAGCTCAGATATCATTATCAGCCTTTGATTAAATGAGAAATCACGTAAGTTTCATATTTGCAAACGTTAAAATGAGTATTTAGCAGAAATCCTAAAATAACAATAGGTAACCTAATACCTAGTGGTTGTTTCAAAATTAACATAAACAAGCATCTATTACTAATATACAAACGTTATATAAGTAATTAACATCAAAAAAATTAATTGATTTACAAAATTGCAAACAAGGTTTTAATGTTTACCATAATATGAAAAGTTCTTTGATTTTACAGCAATTTTATTGGGGTTTGTTCTAATTTGTTTATTACTAACGCAATATTACCTGCCTAATGCTGTACTAATACCCATTCCCTAATTAGCAATCATAAATGAGGAGCCCCAATACTATTGTAATTCCCCAGTTATTCTACAATCTGCGTTTCCAATTATCATAAAGGGGCGAACTTTAGTTAAGTAGTAATCAAACCTTTGATTTAATACTATGACATTATTTAATAGCAACTTAATTTATTAAAAGGTTAACACAATATTGCCATTAGAATTTTATATAATGTGAATATAATAATGCAGTTTAACAAAAAACTTCGATTGTAATACAAAATTGGGTTTTATCAGTAATACCTTTCAGTCAAAAGAAAATTTAAATAAAGTGAAACATAGACAACATCATTAAGTTACATATCTGGTTGATCTGCAAAATATTCACAAAGCATGCTTGCAATTGCTACAACCTAACTCTTCAGAAAAAAATGTATTTCGTTTTCTGTGAGACACTATCTAAAATTTCATTGATCTCTTCCTATTTTCTTTTATTTTATCAATTTTGAAATTGCTCAGTCTATTATTAGATAGATTCACTATTGTTGGTAAAAGATTCTGTCATTGAGTTATGGTTTAAAGTATGATCAAAAAAAAAGGTTAGCATTAAGTTAATCTGTTGTGAAAGCAAATATTTAAAGTTGATACCTTTAAGACAAGGTTCTATAAACAACAGAATTGATTGTGGCACCATTGAGAAATAAAAAATTGTAAAACCCACCTAGAAACAATAGAACTAGAAAGGGAAGAAAACAGATGCTGATTTTTGAATTTGGTGTGTTTTTGAAGTTAGATTTCACAGTCACATCAAAAGTATGTGCATTCGTTCGTTTACTCTTGCAAGCGCCTCTGGCTTGACCATTACATTTCCAAGGCTATTAAGTAATCTACTCATTCATCTACTCATTACTGCAAAGATTTTGATAGCACATTGTTTATTCCTGTCTGTTTTTATCTCTTGAAGGAAACACCTATTTATCAACTTTTGATCCTTTATTGTAGCCGCATACTGAACACTCTGATCAATGATCCTTGACCGACGGAGGATGTTGATATAGTTATCATCATGATATCTTGACATTTGTTGAAGACGAAAAATACCCAATGCAAACTTTTTAGAAATCGTAAAGAAATAAGTCAGTAACCTATTTAAATAAACCTACAAATTTCTGTTTTACTACAATTTCGTATTTTTAGATTAATGTAATAAAAATTATGTGTACATCAAAAAATTTAAGTTGAGATTGAATAATCTTAACATCTGTAAATCAAAATAACAACACACCATGATTATCAAAGCAGAAATTGTGGAATTAACACAAAAGACACCAAGATGCTGATATATAGAGTGCGGATTTCTAAGCATAAAAAAACCATAAAAAAGTTCTTAGAAAAGCGTAAAAATTCAAAGAAAAAGGTTTAAAAAATAGCACAAAAATTAAAAATAAGTTTAAAATATGCAGGAAGAAAAATTAAACTTCCAAGTATTTATTATAAAAAAACAAAAAATGAATTGTTATTAGAAACTTTGAACTCCAAAATGCTTAATTATTATGCACCTTTCTAAATTCTCCATAAGGAGGTTTCTTCTTTTATCAGTTGGGGTGTCTTTGTAAAGAGAAAATAGTCATTCAATGTCAACACTAGTAATCGGTGCATATTTAAATTTTGCAAGTAACAGTGGTTCCAAGTCGAAGCTGTTGACTATTTCGCCTGATAAAATACTTCCAATGGCCTTTAATCTTGCTAAACCTATGTTTTTAGCCAGCACGTTCTCAAATTTGGATAATATTGTTTTTCCTACATCACCACGCACTTTTCCCAATTTTATTTTAAACTCTTGTACAATCTGAATTGCTTCTGTTAGCTCACTTCCTTGTGTTTCAAGTTTGGTGATAGTTTCACTGATGAACTCGTAATTTGCTTTGATGAATGCAAGGTTTTGTTGTAGTTCCGGATATTTTAAAATATTTTGGCAGTCTTTAACTGATTGGGATGCATCTTCCGAAAATTCTAACACAATTTCTTTGAATCTGGTGAAGTTAACTGCGTAATACACAGCCGCATCCAACCATGTTCCCCATCTAGTAATGACTGGTTGTGATGAAAGCGGAATATTACGCAGTTTTTCTTTAAATCGTTGTACCCTCAATGGCGCTTTTAAAAACACTTTTGCCATTTTTAATTAACTCATTAACTAGAGGAAATTCAGACCTCACGGTTTCTGCTACTCGGTTTAATCCGTGAGCTACGCCAGTAGAGTGTGTGAGATTACTATACAAAACTTTTAAATTAATACCTGCTTTTAGCATATATCCAACTGTATCCGTCACCATGAACAGAATTTTTTCAGTTGGGACTGCATTAGGAAGAAAAAAGTTTGCGAGTCCCTCGTTAATAAATCTTGTTATGGTGCTGCTGTTGGTTTTATCTAGTTCTTTCAAATATATTAAAAATGGCCTGGTTGTAGTAGCTTTATGTAATATACCGATAATGAGACCAGCCACATACCTACCGTACTCATCGGTGGTTTCATCGACAGAAAACCAGATATAATGATCTGCAATTATATTTTTAATTTCATGAAGAACTGTTTTATAAACTGTATCTAAATAGTTTTTCGCAGAGTGCTTTCGGACGGCATCGATCTCTTACAATATGTTTCTAAGAATTTTCAAAATTGTCTTATTTTCTGAAAGGAATATTTGCCGATATCAGAGTATTACATAAATCAAAACAAAAAGTTTTTTTTTCAGATCGAGTAGAAGATCCAGAGGCAACTACTTCTGAAATAGTTTGTTGTTTCAGCTTATTTTCATTTTCCGCTCTTCCAACATTTTCCTTGTGAATAGCGGTCTTCGTATGTTGTATTACATTATACTTTGTGTCACACTGGATCTATTAAAACGAGCATTAAAAAATATTATACTTAAAATCTAATCTACTCCTTACCGTTTTAACACATTCTTTGCAAAATAGTTTACTACCGTCCAGCCTTATTTCTGGTATATTTTTAATCCACTCTTCTACACTTGTTTTAACTTTTGGCATTGTAACGCAGTCTTATTTTATTAAAAACAAAAGACAACACAAAAGATTAAGTTATAATAAAATGAAACGAAACTTTTTCAATCTAACTGCAACATTACATACACGCACGATACCAACACTTTAAGTAACTCAGTAAAACTGAAGCATTTGTCAAATAAATCTTAAAACCTATAAGAACTAACTGTTTTCACAGCTTATCCTAGGGACAAAGAACTGCCGGGACAGTGTGTAACGGCCCCGACAAGCTCCGGAACGGTGAGCGTCCAGATGGTATTCAATACATAACGGTAAATAATGATATTTTAAGAAATCCTGGAAAATATTGTCACAAGATTTATTGTAAATATAAAATGTTTAATAAAATATCGGAAATATAAGAAGGCAAAATCAAGAAACGGCAACATGATATGAATGTAGACTTCTAGGGAGAGATTTCTTGCAGTGAAGAGCCAATATCAGAAGATTCTAGCTTTGACTATGTACCTATCAAACGAAAACAAGCAAAGAATACTCTAAATACAACAGCGTCAACAGTTAGTATATGAAGCATTTTTGCATTTTAAATTAATAAAAAGCTAGTTATTGACTATTGCCTTTCTTTTCTAAAATTGTCGCAAGCAACTATACAAAATGAAATCAAAAGTCAATTAAATGAAACAAAGAAAACAAAAAAAGCAAGAAATTTTAAATACTTGCTGCAACGAATATCAAATTTATTTTTTAGATTTGCGTTTGGACAGGAAACTGCATAAGTAAGGAACATTACTGTTAGATAACTATTACTGGCAAGGTATAGACTCTTTAGTATTAAATTAAACGTGCATATAGTACCTATTAAGAATGTCCTACTTTTGCTGTCACACTCTTTTATAGTTTTTTCACAACAACTTTACAATTGAAAGATTAACGACTTAATAGCAAAAAATACCGAGTACGATAAAAAACCTCGACAAAGTATTGCGTATGCTGGCTGTGCAGCTGTGTTGGTAGTCTGGTAGATGAGATTGCTGACTATGATGTGAGGTGTCTGCTATAGAAAGGCATTAGACATTAGAATGATATGCATTGACTCTGGCTGTTACATGTAGGTGGTGCACGGCCCATGACAATGTGTACAGTGTTGACAGTAGCTGGTGTTAAAATTTGATAGTTAATACAAATGGTCCTTTTTCCATCTTATCACTGTAAGCGCGCTGTAGCATTGGTGAAGTTAGATGGCTACTGGTGACAGTAAAAATGAGAACTTCGGTGACTTGCAGACTTACTATTGATGAGTCTCAGGGTATGAACGTTCATGTGGTCATGATCTCGACCTGACATCAATAGGAGGAATAGGTGATCTATGTCTTGATACGTTATCCAAGAAAGAAGAAATTATGAGACTAAAACTGGACTGGACACACTCCTATCAGTGCGTAAAGTTAAATTTGAATTAAATGGCAACTGTGATAGCAACAAACATATTTACTTTAATAAAATGTTCTTATTTCTAAATGTTTTCAATGGAGAAAAAAATATATTGTAGGCAACTCGGGTGTAGAACATCATTTTGGCACTGGTGGGAATTTAACCTTCAATGGACCGACCGGGGTTCATTTGGACCCCAGGGCACGACTATTTGAAATAACTTTTTTGATTTTAAATTTTGTATATTGTGCGATCACCTATCTTTTCTTTGTGATTTTTTGCACCTGTTTAATATATTATTTTACGTAAATGTTCGTTGTTTTTAAATTTATACAATTTTTTCTAACCCGGGGGCCCATCTAGACCCCAGTTCGTCTTTTACGGTATACAAAATGCGTCTTAATTATTTACAATCAAGCAGGGAAGTTCCCCAGTAATGTCTGTAGCTTCCTGTTCTTTATTTTACTAAACGTATTTCAAATTTTTTTCGTAGGTCGGGGATTCTTCGTACTATGATATTGAGGGTATATGTGCAAAATGCACTCAGTTTTTGTTAGTTGCTCGTATTGTACGCTTCAAGATGAGTGCCGCGACACGTTTTGATAATAAGCCCCTTACAGATTGGGAACTGGTATATTTACTTGAAAACGATGTTCCTGATTTTGAAAATAAGAAGTGTATGCAAGTGATATAGAAGAAGTCGATGTCGTGTCTTAAGTAGATGAAGAGGATGATATATTGTCGCTACTCAAAAAACGTGTGCCGAGGTTGAAGACATTGCAGAATCCAACAGTCACGCTGAAGGTTTTTTACGATATTTGGCAAAAAAGGAACCAAATGGTCCAAAATACTAATAAACGGAAAACGGAACTCGGACTTACAGCTTATGGCTCAGGCATTTCAAGTACGGGAGATGCTTTTTTGCTATTTCTCAGTTTTTTTGTTTTTAATTTCTAGACAATTGATACTTCAACTACGAGCAACAATTTCTAATAGTCTGTCATGGAGTCACACTGGACCCCGGTTCTACAGTTACGTAATTCTACGAGGCCCGTCCGTTGAAGGTTAAAATGCTTGCTACTGTTCACATTCTAAAGTTTCTTACTCGTGCCAAAAGCATACTATTTACTCATTATGTGCTTTTGAATCTTTTTAAAGAATGTTCTATTCTTCTTGCTTGCTGGACAGAGAGAGATTGTTTCTATATTCAGTATTTGGTCTTTCATGACAGGTCAAACTTTTATTGTGCTGCATGACTTCTAAAAGTAAACTTTTTTTTTATGATCGATATATAGTGGGTAATCAGTATGCAAAAGGTTAAAATGGTTGTTTTGAAATAATTCCCAGCTATCCCGAGACTCTGATTGTTCACATTTCAGAGACAACTGTCAATCTTTTTTATAAAACTTATCAAAATAATTTGAGCGAAAGGTCATACAGACTGCCTGGGAACACAACATTAAAAATCCAAACTTAATCCTAATATGTAGAGATATGCGTTTAATGATGATGCGTCAGTAGGGTAAGATGGAATTCACCCTACTTGGCATTTAATTAAATTTCACGTCGATATTGACAATTTAAGTGGCGGGAGCAAAACTATGAAACCGATAAAGACTCGTCAGCAGTTTTGTTCGCGAGGGACAGAAGACACTATAAAGATCTACTAACTGAATAAAGACCCGAATACACACAAATCACACCAACTAAAGTACGAGTAGAGGAAGAAGAAATATACATAAATACAGAAGAAGTCAAAAAGGCAATACAACAGCTGAGAAATGGAAAATCTCCCGGCCCAAGTGGAATAAACACAGAGCTGCTCAAAAATGGAATTGAAAAATTATACACATCTCTGGCTTATATATTTACAAAATATATAAATGATGAAAACGTACCACATGAATGGAAAACAGCTTACATTACATCAATCTACAAAAAAGCGAAAAAACTAAATTGAAGCAACTACCGTGGGCTATCAGTAATGAGTTCAATTAGTAGAGTATACGGAAGAATCATAAGAGACATGATAGAACAGGAATATAAAAACGATGAAGAAGAAGAGCAGTGCGGTTTACGCGTTGGCAGATCCTGTACAGATAATATATTCTGCTTGAAACAAATAATAGAAAAAAATTAGGAAGAAACAAGAACTTCACACCTAGTATTCATAGACTTACAAAAAGCATATGACAATATACCCATCAAAAAACTATGGAAATACCCCAAAATACGAATATGAACTGTACTCTAATGAAAGCTGTCCAAAACCTGTACAATGATAAAAAATCAACGGTAAAAGTAGGAAACAAAACATCAGAACCGTTTACAGTAAACAAAGGTTTACGACAAGGTTGTTGCATATCTCCAACACTTTTTAAGATATACATTGCAAAACCATTTATAAATTGGAAAAATAAATGTAAAGGAATGGGTATACAAATAGATAATGATACTTATCCGTATACCCTTCAATTTGCTAACGATCAGGTGATATGTGCTAATGATAAGTAGGATTTAGAATATATAACGAGAAAACTTAAGGGGATTAGAGATGAATTTAGACAAAATACAATATCTATGTATAATAGAAAAAGCCACAGATCTAAAACTAGACAAAAACAAAACAATAGGAAGATGTGAAGAATTTATATATCTAGAAATAAATTTTAACAAATAAGGAACGGATGACAGAGATAAAATCTAGAGTAAATAAAGCAAGGAAAATTACTAATGCTCTCAATGGAATACATTGGGGCACATAAATAGAAAAACAAAGAAAAGTAAGCATCTATGAATGCATGATAAAAAATACGTTGTTATACGGATCAGAAGCATGGAGAATGAAGGAACTGGATGTCTTAGGACGAGCTGGAAGAACATCAAAATTAGAAAGGACGAAACGACACCATAAAGGAACAGATGGGAATAAAACAAAAAAAATAATAGATTGCATAGAGAAGAAATAACTTATATGGTACGGACACGTCCAACGGATGAGAAAAGAAAAATTGCCAAAAAAATTTCGAAATGGATATCACCTGAAAACAGGAAGAGGGGCAGACCAAAGCAATGGATTAGTAGAATAAGGAAGTATATTAGCAAAACAAATCTAACTGATGAAAACTTCACCAACAGGAAAACATGGCGATTAGGAATCGGACAACGTCGTCGGACGTTTTGAAACCGAAATTATATACATATGAAACATTTGGAAAGGTTTTTGGAGGTTATGAGGAATACTTTACTTGCCAAGCTTAATTACAATCAAATAGACAGCACTGTCGGAATAAAAAATTGCATGTTAATTTATATCACTATCATATTAATATTGATAGGCAAATTAAACTCAAGATGTACTTAGTACTGTCATGAACAACAGACAAATTGAGATTCTTAGAGCAGTACCGGAGTTTTCCATTGATACTGACGCAGAGTTTATTAGATGATTACCTAGTAATGAATAGATTATTTTTGGCCCAGAATGAGGTTTAAAAATGGAACTTAACTCTCAAAGATTAACATAGCCAATGAGATCTCATAGTGGAAAAATTAGGGCGTTGCAGTTGCGTTTGTAAATATCATCAAAAACACAGCTGAAATGAGAAATGTTACTCGTTGATGCCCAAGCGCGCAATGCCATTAACTATCCGGTTTGCATACGCCTTGCAAACCATGTCTTATTCTCTACCGCTAATGAATGTAGGTTCAAGTGCGTATTTGTAATGCTAGACATTAAAAATTTCAAAAAAGTTAAAGTCGAGATTTTCATAAATTTTTCTTTAATAATTCAGTGATGAGGAAACCATAATTTACATAATACTATAAATTATAAATTCATGGATATCAAAAGAAAATTCTAATCTTTTTAAACATGAATCAGTATAATGAAAAAAAAAGAAATAAAATTATCAAAAGGTTATTTTACAGATATAATAAACAATACTATTTTAAATAAGTAAAATAATTTCTCCTCGGCAAAATTTTGAAAGCACAGGAAATTTAGAAAACAGAACACCGCCTATAAACAAACAAATTAAATATGTCAAAAACAGTAATAAGCGTTGCTTTAAAAATTAAACTAGAAATTTAATTTTTTAAATCTGGTTATTATTCCAATATTTGTATTCAGACATAATCAAAACATCAACTAGAAATTAAATTACCTAATCAAATGTTTTTCTAATGGAGAATTTAAAAGCAAACTTCCAAACATCTTTAGGTTAATTAAAATTCGTTTATTTAAATTAAGCATTGAAGTCCTTCGAGATTAACCCTTCTCTCAGAGAAAAACAGGTTGAAATATCTTGTCGATTCGATTTCTCGTATCTTCTTTAATAGATTCTCGATTTAGTTATTTTCCTCTAGGTTACTATGTTGCAGTAGCTTTTGATATTAGATTTAGTTCGCCAGAAAATTTATAACCTCGATAACTCGAAATTATATTGCGGTTGAAATTCCAGGTTAAGGTCTTTTTTGATGACCGAATTAAATGCATTTACAATTCTTTTGTATCGCACGTATCATTTTCAAAGCAACTAATTAATGACACCTTAAACAAACTAGACGAACAAGCGTGACATGACATTATTTTTCATATAACGCCCAACGTGCTAGAGATCTAAACAATTGGTTACGTACACCTACGGTTAGATTAATTAGTTGTAAAGAATAATTAATTCGCACCCTGACGTAAAACATTTTGCAATCTCATGATACTCAGTTATTTTTGCAACATAAACAATTACAGAAGTCCTAATGAATAACAAACGAGTACATTTGATTTGTTAAAGTGGATGGATGTCTAACACAAATGGTAAAGCTTAGCGGTATATGGAGACCTTTAGTAGCAATATGAAATGGGTATTTGGAACCGGTTCCTTTAAAGCCGATTAAATTTTTGGATGGCGCGTTCCATTAAAGAAGATTACAATCCCATAATGATAAAATGTGGTTTGTTTCTGGCGGTCGTAAATGTAAAATTTCCATTAAAAATGGATACATCACATTAGCCGATAAACGAAATAGGTATTAATCAATGATGTAGCGTGCGAGTTTCTGGCCGGCGGATATCGTGTTCACAATGAGTGATGAGGCCGCAGTCAGACGCTCGGTATTAGCGAGATATAATAATTAATGGAGTGCGGCTGTCAGCTGTCACGGTTAACATAACCTCATATTATTAGCGAGGCCCTTTTCTATACTGATGCGCCCTTCCGGGGGCTCGTAGCTAGTTGATGAGATAATATAGAGAAGCTACTTAAGCATATAGTGCTGACGCTGACCCTTGTTTGGGCACAATGCATGTCATAATCGAATTAACGCTTGAAGGCCACACAAAGCGCTTATTAACCGATAATTCCGGCAAAAGTATGGAAATACCTATAATTATATTAGTTGCGGCGCTAATCCAATACGCGATAATTCAGTTGAGGCCCAAGTTTGGCATTTATTCAATCTGCTTTATCAGGGTTGACAATATTATCCAATCACTGCCCATTGAACGCATCACTGCGTGACGTCAGTGGCTATTGATCGACAGATAGGGGACGTCGACGTCGACGGCGGTGGCGGCGGCGGTAACGGCGGTATAAACGTCGCGGTAGCGAGCGATACTGTTCCTGTTTACCTCGGGCCCCACGTGTAATAATCGCGCAGACTGTCATAATCTATATAGGATATACCGACGCTCGGGGATTCGAGCAAGGCACTTCTCTCCCTAGTAGGAGCCGTCGAACTGGACTAAATAATTGCTACGAAATAATTTGGTGCCGGAACTCATAGTGTCGGGGGGTTGTAATCGATGTATGCAATAATTCAGGATGCCACCTAAGGCCGCGAACCGCTCCGTATTATGATTACATTTGCATTTTAACCGTGACCCGTTTCTGCGCAAAAACCGCGATATATTTAACTTTTTAATTAAATATGGGTTAAAAGCTTTCTGTCTGACGTCTAAAATGGACTATCATTTTAACTTGGCGCACGATTGCGGTGTTATCCTGAATTCAAATATTGTATTTTCCGCAAATCCCGGTTTCCATTTCATTTAAATGATAGCAATCCAGCATCGGCGTCGCCTTGACGTCATCAAGAAAATTGCCAACACATTTAGTTAAGACATTTAGAGCCCCTGTGCGATCTGGCGCGACGCCGTCTCGTTACCTTGAATATAAAATATGCATTATAATACATAAGCGCCGACTTCTAAACCGTTTGATGGGATCTTCCTGAAAACATGAAGCAAAAACGCAAAACATATTTTCTTGTTTATCTACTCTTTATTTTGTTGTTGGATGGATCGCAAAGGGACCTCTATTTAAAATTTAAATCCATTACTTTATTAGCTTTCGCTTTTAGAGCTTTTATAGCTTTCCTTGGTAGGAAACCAATTTAATAATACTAGAAAACCCATAAATCTTATTTTAAATCTGTTGAGTATTATTCAGTACCACCTATATAAGAAAACCCGCCTCCGTAACACTTTTGCCATGTAAAAATAGCAGATCGGGTAAATCTATTTCAAGTATTTCTCGTATATACTAAAGCAAGCTGAGAAATTTCAGTGGTTGTGTGGGTTTTATTCAATTTTCCTAAGTAACCTTTGAAGGCTACGCAATACAATAATTTTAAGCTTCTCGGTATTTACAAAAACACGGCTTTATGTTATCCAACCGATGCTTGAAATATAAATTTGATTGCAATCTAAATAAACGTGAAGAAATGTAACCCAGCAGATATTTTCATGGCGTTATGTAAGCACATCTTTGTATAAAACAATATTCAACGCAATTATCTTAAATCTTATCCTTTGCCTAACCACCAAACCTGCAAATCTGATTAAAAAAAATCTAATTTGTTATTGTTAAAGTAATGGAAGCATTTTCAACAATTGAAGCCGTTAAGAGGTATTAAACAACTGTTACCTTTCTTTTATAGAAGACCTAAATATTTCACGTACGTAATGGTTGCTGTAATAATTACTTAGAAAGAGCACAAAGAAAACAGTCTCTGAATTGTAAAGAACTGTCGAGCAGAGTTTCATTTATTATACAGTGTGTCTCACGACAGTTAGATCGAAATTACATCATTTATTTTTCTTTTAAAACATTGGGTTGCAGTGATTTATATTTTGTCCGATGGATTTTTGGTAAAAAGACACCAAGATCGATCCACTCTTGATAAGCATGACAAAAGCATTTCATGGATTGTATTGAAGGCATTACAAAAACAAAAGGTGGATTATCAGTAAAAATAATCTCGACTCGTCAGGCGTAAATGTAATGTTTAAAAAAAAAGTGTAATTCTATAGGTACCAGACAGCACAGTACTTTGAAGTAGGGTGAAGCTGCAATTTTCCACCCCAATCTACTTAACTGCTCAACAAAGGAATTATTAAAGGGAGTAACATCACAAGGGAAGACACATCTAAGAAAAACGAAAGATGGTATATTTATGTGCAGCAACTTTACCTTATTAGTTTTGATAAACCTTTTCTGTCTACAAAAATGAAGATCACCTTTGATATCCATTAGTTGTTTTTGATGCGAATTCTTTGGGCATTTGTCAAATAAATGCTCCAATGCCGAATTCATCGTCATGCTAGCTTTCCCTATGAAAAACCATTGAGATTTCTAAACTACAATTGCTTGACTACTTTGGAAATATATTGCCTAGTAATTCAAAAACTTAAAAGTTAAAGACTGTCAAAAATATTTCGTATGATGAAGTAAACAGGGAGGCTACGGATAAAAAAACGCTATTCAGATAGCATTCACAAACTCTACAGAGACTAAAGACAAAACAATGCTGATCTTGCTGAACATGATACCTATGGCTACCGAATAATAGAAAACTAACAAAGATTTCAACCATTACAGTAAAACTTTTATGTTATTTTGCGAAATTTTGTCAAATAGAGAAGAAAATAAAGCAGAAAGTTTTTAAACTTTGTTTTATTGTATAAGAATAAGATAATGGCTGCACTTCTGATAAACTATTGCGAAGAAAAAAAAATCTAAATGGAAAAGAAACTCGATAATTGCAGTTACTAAGAGTCTTTTGATATACATAACCTAATTTGTTAATTCAAAATTGTTCAACAATGAAATTTTAAATTTATTACACTAATAAATTGGAGTAGACACTTATTTCAATTTGCTCCTCTTTCTTACTGTAATATTCAATCAGCTTATTCATTCGGCGCTCTGTATCAACATGTGTGGTGCAGTTTTGCGCATCTACTCATTTTTGAAATAGTGTACCATTTTGGCAAACTTATCAGTTGGAGAATGTCAAGATCCATGGGGAAAGTACAGCCAGAAAAAGTAGGTACGATTTTCAGTTATCACAGACACACAAAAACAAAACCCATTTGGTAATCTTTATGTACCAGGTGTATACCTATGAAATGAGACTTTCAGCTATTAGACCACAGATGTCGCTAGGAGTATTTTTAAACTGTCCCAAATGTCTTTTTTTTTCGTCTGTCATCTGTCAACAATATTCAATTCATTGTTTGTGATGTTTCATACAACAACGCATTTTTTTCGCTCTTAAAAATGTCGAATTTCGTGCCTTCAAACTACGATTTGCGGACATCGTTGATTTTCTGTTATCAATTGAAGAAAAACGCTTCTCAAGCTCATCAAATGCTTATAGAAGCTTACGGTGGACATGCTCTAAGCAGAGTACAGTGCTTCAGGTGGTTTGAAAAATTCCGAAGTGGTGATTTTAGCGTGGAGAACGAGGAACGTGGCCGGCCACCGAAAAAGTTTGAGGACACCGAATTGCAAGCATTGTTGAATGAAGATGATGGTCAAACGCAAGAAATGATGGCAGAGCAGTTGGGAGTGACCCAAAAAACCATTTGCAAACGTTTGAAAGACATGGGCATGATTTTAAAGGTCGGAAGATGGGTGCCGCATGAACTGACTGAAAGGCAGCAAGAGAACCGAAAAACCACTTGTGAAATGCTGCTCTCCCGGTTCAAAAGGAAGTCTTTTTTGCATCGAATCGTTACGGGTGATGAAAAATGGGTGTATTTCTCCAATCCCAAGCGTAAACGATCGTATGGTCCGCCCGGCCACAAGCCAAAATCAACGGCCAAACCAAATCGCTTCGGCCGCAAGGCAATGCTGTGTGTTTTCTGGGATCAGCATGGTATGATTTGGTACGAGCTATTAAAACCAGGTGAAACAGTTGACGGTGCACGCTACCAACGACAATTGGCCGATTTGAACAGCGCTATACACCGAAAACGCCCAGAATATGCCGATCGGCGTCACAAAGTAATTTTTCTTGATGACAATGCACCACCACATCGAACAAGAGCGACCCGGGAATTGGTGGAGACGTACGATTGGGAACCGCTGGTGCCTGCGGCTTACTCACCAGACTTGGCGCCTTCCGATTATCATTTGTTTGCATCGATGGGCCACGCACTTTCCGAGCAGCGCTTCAATTCTCACGAAGAAGCCAAAAAATGGCTCGATGATTGGTTTGCGGCCAAAGACGACCAATTTGTTTGGCGCGGCATTCACAAATTGCCTGAGTGATGGGTAAAATGTGTCGCTAGCGATGGCTATTATTTTGAAGATTAAGTTTGTAACCATTTTTTGTTAATAAACGTTTAAAATTGAAAAAAAAGTCTCATTTCATAGGTATACACCTATGTATTTCGACACGCTGAACACGAATCCGATGTTTGTTTAGCTCCATCACCCACCTGGTTTTAGTAAATCGCAAAAATAACCTAGAAAATCTCATAAAATGGGAAAATTGTTACCCAGTTGTCTACGTCAATTTAAAATTTCCATTAGCACTTGTACACCTTAACATTAAAACATTCAAGTGGATGAAGTTATTTCTTGCGTGGATTTCTGGCTGTTTTCCTTACATGCGTTTCAGCATCCAGCAGTAATCAGCCATCATATTGGTATCCCATTTGCTCTGGTATCTCCTTTCCATTTCCTTCAGATCTCCCCTAAATTTTGAGCAAAGTAGTCAAGGTGAAAATCTAAAAAATATTAGGAGCCGATGTTGTATCCTCGTCAAGGATTTCCCTACCAAAGCATTTGTGGTATATATTTTTAGTCGCGTCCGAAATCTTCTTACAACATTTCGTTACTTCAAATTTATCACAAACGTAACAAAAACCATTCGGGTCCTCATCACAGTACTGACTTTTTGTAGCCTCATACTTCTCAAAGGTCCACCATTGAAAAGCTGCAGTCGCATCATGATGACGCCTGCGGGAGCGCTTTCCACCAAAACTGGGATTCCGAGCTCCTACTTTGTAATATATTTCCTACCTGTGCCTGCCATAACGGCATGAATTAGGGTTTCTTCCGGAATAATACCGTTTCCCATCGTCACCACGTGGAGGTGCTCTAGATGCAAACATTTTTGGGTTTTCGTAAGTATGTGT
This sequence comes from Ignelater luminosus, assembly GCA_011009095.1. Taxonomy (NCBI): domain Eukaryota; kingdom Metazoa; phylum Arthropoda; class Insecta; order Coleoptera; family Elateridae; genus Ignelater; species Ignelater luminosus. The sequence continues at coordinate 82,876 of VTPC01001320.1, forward strand.
TGTTGGACATTCTTATTTGATGAAGACAAATTGAGCAGTCATTTCGCCAATTTATGCGGTTTTTTGAGTTATATTTGCGATTTAATAAAACCTAATAGTGGATAATACCTCATGATTTGCATTTCTTACTTCAAAATACATTAAAGTGCTAATGCGCATTTTAATCTCATCGGGTAACGATTTTCCCATTTTATGAGGTGTTTTAGGCTATTTCTGCGATTTACTCAAAACTGGTAGGTGATAAAGCTAAACAGACATCGGATTCGTGTTCAACACGTCGATATACATAAGGATTACCATATAGAGTTTCAAAAGCAGAACAATTTTTGTTTTTGTGTACCTGTATTGTAATTCTGATGGCTATTAGACCCCTCTGGGTACTGCACTTGCTCAGATAAATGTAAACTCTAGCAGCCAAACTGAAGTGCGCAAAAACCTATCCAATTTGTCGGTCAGAACCCTTAACAGAACCTTGACAGTCTTCTAATTTCTGCACTAAACGTATATCTGTATGTCCAACAGACGTCCACTGACTTATAAAAGAAGTCACAGATAAACTGCATTGCAAGTTAGTCTGCAGTATATAAATGTCACTCATTTCGTTCACATTATTTACATTCAGGAAGTACCACCCTACAGCTTTTCCTGATTCTCATCAGAAGATAAAGGACCCGGGTTTCAATAGCTTTTAATAAAATTTCTTACAAAATTATTAAAAATTGCAAACATATGACTTGTCAAAACCAAATTCATTCTGTTTCCCTTTCTTGACTAGGTGGCAATACTTACTTTTTAAATAAATAATTCAAAATCTTAACTAGGTATTTGTCCAAGTAAAGGCCTGTCCACATACAGGACGAACCTCGTGTCCTTCCACTAAATGGGGATAGGAGTTCTAATGCGCCAAAACTTTTTGGAAAACTATTTTATCTACTCTACGCAAGAAGGTTCTTTTTCTCCACTGCATCTTGTGCGAACGGGGTAGTGTATTGCTGCCGTAATGAAGGCCACTGCTTGGCATGCTCGTCTAAAACTCACTGTTCATTGAACTTATGTTCTTCAAAGTAGGGTATTACATTCGATAAAGGAAAAAGATTCAATTCACGCGCCAAGGTAATCTAGAAACTGTTTGCAAAAATACGACGCGAAATTTCCTAGCGTTTCAAAACCATTGTTTGTAGCAGAATAACCCTGGTACTATTAGACCTTTGAGTTTAGATCCGCTGAGTTTAGTAAGTTCAATAGTGCCGCCAAGTGAAAGAAAAAAACTCTAAAAGTCTATGTAAATCACACAAAGAGTTCTCAAACCTTTCATTTTTTCTTTAACCAATCCGGGTCTAAATTGGTTTGGGCGTTTGAGCTGTGAAATATGAAAACATGTTTTGCCGTTAAACAAGTCAATTCTGTCTTGGAGGTTGGGTTTTATCATTCCTGTCCTAAACGAAACAAGTATTAGAAAATTCTAGAAATTTTATTTTGAATCATGATAGTATCTCTTAGCAAATAAATGAAGGTGAAAAGCAAAACATTTGTGATTGGCAATAAATGTAGATGCTTTATATGTTTTAAGAAACAGGAAACAGTTGATCATTGTCCCTCTAACCCCCAGACAAGTTTTCGAGAAGGCAGATATACCACTAATGTACCATTCAAAATAGTTTTGCAAAGAGAGAAATCTGATGGCAGTGTTTTTAATTTAGAGCATAGGAACTTTTAGGTGATCTTTGTTTGTTTATTTAAAAGTATCTAGGTAATAGGGTTTACGTTGTCTAACGCCCCGCTCTATGTGAAATTTGTTGGTATCTTCTTGTAGTCTAACACATGATGTGGCATTTTCATAGATATGTTTCGTTAAGCTGGTATATCGGTAATCAATTCTGCAGTCTGACGAGTTCTGATGAGGACTAGTGGTTTAGTATTATATTCTACAGATTTTTTGATTAGATTTGAAAATGGTCTTTTGTCCCATATCCTTTTTTGAAGCCTGATTGTTCTCGTGGTTGATAAGCATTAATTTTTGCACATAATCTGTTAGTGATTATTTTAGTGATCAGCTGAAATAAAAGGCTTATTGGCCTGTAGCTTCCTAGATCTGCAAAGTCTCCTTTTTTTATGCATCAGAACAATTTTGGAATTGTTTCATTATGTTGGTGTCATTCCTTTCGTAAACAATAATCGTAGGCAGCTTGTTAGTCTATGCCCTTCCATTTGTATAGCTTTTATAGCAATCTCGTCTTTACCAGGTGATTTGTTGTTTTTCGTTTGCGAAAGTGCTTTTTTGATTTCATCTTCCGTAATGTCAAAGATTTCCCCTGATATTTAATTTAAAACTTTATGTATTTTAGGCTTTTGCTTGGTTTCTCCTTGCTGTTGATAGAGATCAGAGTAGAAGGGCGTTAGACAAGGTGACATTATATTTAGTACCCTTTTAGAATATGTGTTCAAGCGCATAGTCCGGAAACATTTTGGAATAAATATAAAATTTGCCGACGATATAGTCCTTATATCAGACCATGTGGGAGACGCATGAGAAATGTTACGGACGTTAAATGAGGCATCACAACAAATGGAATTGAAGATCAATACATCGAAAACCCAAACTTAATCCTGAGTGAACATCTCCATATCGACAAAAAGCAAAACGAAGAGACAACATCGTACAAATACTTATGACACGAAATTCGCATAGGCAAAGACAACCAGATCTGTTAATTGCCCCAAAGGATAGGATTGACGTGAGCTGCCTTTGGTAACCTAAAATACATATTCAAGGCAAACAATCCAATTTGCTTAAAGCGAAAAGTATTTCATCAGTGCGTACTGCCTGTCCTAACCTATGGCGCAGAAACTCCATCTCTAACAAAAGATCAGTTCACAAAATAAGAATGGCACAGTTAGCAATGTTAGGATTATCGCTGAGAGACAGTTTACCAAATGTGTAAATACACAGAAGGACAGGAACACGAGATGCAGTGGCGGCAATAACTAGATTAAAATGGAATTGGGCAGGACACGTAACAAGAACCACCGACAATAGATTGACTAAAAGACTCGTCGAATGGAGACCAAGACAGAAAGCTTACAGAAATCGGGGACGACCACCGACCAGATGGACGGATGACCTGAGGTGTATACATACAATTGGATTCAGGCTGCTCAAGATATAAATCTATGGAAGCAAACAAGGAAGGCTTATGTCTTGCAGTGTACTACTATGAGCTGAAAGAAGAAGAAGAAGGTAATAGCTTTAGGGTTTGTTTTGAAAATTTAGATTATTATGAATTTATAGAAAAAAACTATCGTCTGTGTGATTCTGCTTTCATTCGCGGTAGATAACTAGTTGGTTGGTATTAAAGTTTTTCGGTAGAATAAGTTTATTTGTTAATTATTTAGTAATTCTAGCTCTACAAATTAAATAGAAGATTATTATTCACAAATAACTCACTGGATATCTTTCTACAATGATCCAGATGGATTTGGCTTTCGTTTCTCTTTATCAAAAACTTCTGTGTTTACTTTTGCAGATTAAAAACGCCACATAACGTGTTAAATTTGATCTTAGATGGTCTTCAGATCGAATCTTCTATCAAATTTCTTCAATAAGGCATAAAATGTGTCGTCAACCTAAAATAGAAAGCTAAGAAGAATTTTAGCACGCTATAATTCAGTTTAAAATTGTCTTTGGTTGTGTAGGTTATGTATCCACGACGCATTCTTGCTTTAGACTTTTTCATTCTGTTCAGGCTGAATTACCAGTTACAACCTTTTGCAAGCTTGTCCCAACATCACAAAACCGAAGTCTTTTGGTCTTGCTGACGGTCGATATGGTTTTTTTCAAGAAGCTGTCAGTGGATAGTAAAAGTTAGTAATTCTGCATAGGAGGCACTGTACTTTGCTTTTCCTCTAGGATAAATGTATCAGATTAAAACTGGTACCCACAGCCCTAATAAATTTCTAAATTGCAGGATACTGCAATGTTGTACCGCCGCGTTAGTCTAAATAATTAGACTAATTCCGGAAAAACTACCTTAGTCTTTTAATATTCAATAGTTATAGAAGAAGGTTACTGAGAAAACTTGCACAGAACAAATTACCTTAACGTTCTAAAATCATCTTAAACTATACAGAGTGTAAAAGCGCGACATACCTCCTTTTTTCTTTTCTCTTTGTTTAATGAGACACTGTATATTTTTATTTGTTCTTACTTTGTGTTCATTGTTAATTACAACAGCATACAACAGTACAGAGATCTGAACCTAATCAGTAATCAAGTCGGCTTTATGCAAATGTCTGTGCAAGGTGTTTAGGAACTTCCCGACCCACCCTGGATTAACAATAAAAAGTTTTGATACTTTGATTTTTGATGTTTGAAAACCATTATTGAAGCTTCCAACAGATGGTTTTATTGTACAGCTTGTTTGAGAATCGCAAATGTCAAGTGGTTTGGAGAAAGAGGTTAAAGTAAACAACGTTTGTGTATCTGTTCACTATCAATTCCTGTTTTGTAACTGGGTTTATTCGAATAAGCTAAATATTTTTTCTAAAGCGGTACATTGCTTTTGGTGTTTTAATCTTATGTAAGGCGATCCTCTAGAGCTTCAAACCCTATTTCAGTATTTCTCAAAATGTTTATGTTTTTGTTTGGCTTTTCTTTTGTAAACTAAAAAATTGGACAATTCTTAATCTGCTTGCATTAAAACAATTACAAAGCAACTGCATTCCGTTGTGTTAGATAATAATTCTTCCAATATATCTAAAATAAAGACGAATCACAAATGTTATTATTGCTCAGAAAGTTTTTAGCAACAGCTGTAAAATGGACCTCGATAATCCCTTTCCATTTAATTCAGATGTTTGTCTTAGAAGCCATCCGTGAAAACTAAGGAAGAAAACCTTAGGACAAAAGAGCGGAAGCTTTCCTTTCAAACAGTGCAAAACAGTCCCGGTAAGCACATTGTGTACGCTCTTAATGTTGACAGCTTTAAAAATAGGTATGACCCTTTCAGACAACAAAACCCAAAGTACGACCGCTGTAAAACGATTGAATGAAAAAGTTTAACCTTTTTTGCTGTTTATTTTTTGTCTACTGTAGAAGCTTGAAATCCCAAGTTTGAGTTTGAATAAACGTTTCCAGGCTTTTGTAAATATACTAGAAATGTTTACTTTGTAATATATTAATAAAGTATTCACAAGTTATCTGGGAATAAAAAATTTGTTTTCTAATTGAAGATATTATTATACTATCTACTACGTGGGATTTAGTTTAGCTAACTTTTTACTTTAAGAGTTTCATAAATTAGTTATAATAATAATAATTTTAGAGGCTTGTATAAGTTTCTGTCTTTCTTTCAACTATCTCTCTTTGGATGGGAGTTATTACCCTTTTGCACTTGTGCAAATGTTAGAAATAAATTATTAAAGCATTTAAGTTAATCAGTGTTAATTTGATGGTCGATTAATCTAAGTGCCAAAATTATATACAATGTAGCTGTAAAAAAACTAGACATACCCGCATCTCTATTTTACAAACATATTTAATAAGTTAAGAACTTTAGGATTTAATTAGGAAAATATCATACGATTATGTTTTGTTTAATTATGCATAGATATTCTCTTCCAGAGAATTATCGGGTGGTAAGAAGCTTTTACCGTTATGATCCAGCGATTCTATAATGTTATTGTACTTTAGAACACTAAAATAATGAGTGATAGAAATCCCACATGATAATGAGGAGAAGATCGAGTAACTTGAAAAAACATGAACAAATTATATTTTAGCGAATTTCGGTCTTCATCCTACATTTAGTAGAAGATGTAAATGCTCATAGTAATGACTAGGGTAGCACAAAAACCAACACTAATAGGCGGATTATAAGCTTTTGGACCATAAAGATATTATTATTATTATTATTATTATTATTAATTGACCGCTTTGACTTTCTGTAGAACATCTTTCTCTTTCTCACTCTAGAGTACTTGATCGCTTTAAGTGATATTTAGCATTCTACCTCTACGGCATCAGTATTGAATCACTTTCTCATTCTTTTAGACTGTTATGAAAACACAAAATTAACTAAGTAGAGAGATGTAACCTAAACAAAGTAAACTGAGAAAGTTTAGCAAATAAATAAAGTAAATTAACATCCAGTTTTACGAATCACAAAATCTTGAAGAGAATTCAAACACTTCTGAATATCCAAATTGAAAAGGCAAAATTTTACCATGACGAAAAAGCTATTGCTAAGATTCTATTAAATAAAAGCAATGTTATCTCAGAAAGATAATTAGATAGACAGAGAGATAACAAAGGAGACCGAGGAGAAAGAAAGAGCAAATACTGAAAACCGCCCCAGGATTTCATTCAGTCAAAAAATTCTGCAACACCACTTTATTAACTATCAGAGAAAATAAAAAAATTAATGGACAAAAATGTTTTGCTTATTGTTCAAACACCGGAAGTGATATTGAAGATTTTGAAATTCTAGAAACCACGGCTAAAAATGTACCAGTTAATGTTGTTAATGGTAATAAAGACTATTACAGTTTACTTTTCACCTTTGACTATTACAAGATGTTCCAAAACATCCTATTCCTCCCAACATATTGCTGAAACTTTCCAATCACTACAATCATCAAGAGTATCTTTTTTGTAACTCTTTAAGAATGCTATATTGGTTTTTTAGAAATTCCCCAGAAATAGGTTTTTCAAGAAAAAATATTTTGTATACTCCTGTTGCGAATATAGAGATAAGTTTTATGACACTATAACGTTGTACCAAATATAACAAAATTATAGAATACCGCTGTTTGACAAAGCTGAAAAATGTCAACTTTGATATCCTATTTTGGAAACAAAGTGTTTTTATTTTATAAAAAGTTTCCTTCTTGTCTTAACGTAAGAACTACGCTCCAGAATTATGGACATGTACTTTTGAAGCACTCTATATAATGTCACTCGTGCATATTATAGATGACGCAATTTTGACCGCAGTTTGCTAGAGACCCTTGGAAATGTAAGAGAACGCCTAAGTGGGTTAAGACAAATCAATTACAATTAGACGATTTGAGTTGAGACTTTAACGACAGTGTCCGTAGATCTCTAATGGTTTCTTAGGAGTGAGGCCTATCTCCTCCCTGGACAGAGTATTTGATAGAACAGCAAATAATACTGTTGTCGGAAACGGAAGACGCGCTGATAAAGTGACTTCATCATTCTTCTACCTGACTTAGCATTAGAGCAGAGATGAGCAACCAATGGACTTGGAATCTAGAGGGCCGCATACACTTTCAACTAGAGCTACTTTGAGAATTACCACTACTAGGAAATACAGCGGTCAACTGTAGATCCGCCACCGTACATAATCTTGATGCAGCCACTCCGCTATCAAACAATATTTTAATAAATTTAAACCAAATAGAGGCCCAGGTCGTTTCAGCACTTCTACAGTTTCCGCAGGACGACATACCTATAGGGAGATGCCCATTTACAGCTGTTGCCAAATTGTCCGTACGGTCCAGGTTTGTTCTGCGATGGCTCGTCAAGGTGTAGGGCACCATGCAAACCACAAAAGTCCAAGGGCACTATACGCTTGACCATCCAACATCGCTCTCCATCATTTCGGTCCAAGTAGTCTAGTTTTGAAAAAAGAAATACCATTTTTTACAATCATTGTCCTGGGCATCAACATTGTTTTGGACTTCCTAACCTTTCGTTTTGTTTTTTGTCGCGTTGGTATATTAAACTTGAAACGACGCTTCAGACGTTACTTGATCTGGGTTCTCCGCCGTACCACTCAACGTTTCCACGAACTCGCTACAATGACGGCTCTACTTTAATGAAAACTCATACTCATGCTTCTTGTCTTGCTAGCGTTATGTGTGGTGTGGGCAGATAAAGCTGTCAAAGCACGATGTCACGGAGGGGGATGTCGTCTACAGAAGCCGAGTACAAAGCTGTGGTCTCTTAGAGGTCTGCGACAGGAACCACTACTGTTGTTGCCTCTAAACATATCACAAGGACTGTAAACTTCTTGTATAGCCATTCGACACTACATGTCCTCTACCCAAAGTTGCCTACGACTTGGCTTTGCCTGGACTCCGTAGTCCAGGTAGTCGCGACTGTCGAGTTTGCTACAACAATATCAACCGGTGGGTGATTTTGTGTAGTCTGGTTTATGTGGATGGCCCACTATCATCACCATCACCACTTTCCATCAAGTTTCCTGCGCTTCCATGGATGACAGAAGAAGAGATTAACTTTTTAATGTTATTTACTTACTTGCTTGGTTGCAGAAGTAGAATTCGGAGATCCAGAAATGTTGGTTGTAACATCAGAGATGAAGAGACAGTAATCATTCATCTACGAAAGACATGTCAATAAGGTATTTTGGACAACGTCAAGGAAGTTACTGAAGATATTGTTAAAAGCCATTGATATAACACTAACTGATTAATTAATTATTTGAATTTTAAGTTGCAGTTTGCAAGAGCTGATCAAGTAACTGCGAGTGATGACTTGGATATCATTAGGAGAGCGAAATAAAACGCTGTTTGAAGCAACAGTGGCAAGCAAGAAAAGAAAGGCTGGAGTTTCGTATACCCGCATCTGGCGGAGAGGGTCAAGTCAAGTCAATCGATTGGGCTTGAAGAGGGGGTCACAACAAATAACTCACTTCTAAATGGAGTAACCGTCGAGGCAAAAGTTATGAGCATTTTTCTAAAGCGTCGGTACCACTTTCTATAAGAGTTCGATATACCCGCGCCTCACGGAGGAGGTCAAGTGGAGTATCAATCAGTCACAACGAATTTACTTCCAGGTGGCACAACCGTAGGGAATCAAGAGTTATGAGCATCTTTCTATAGCGCTGCTACCACCCATATACTTTCAATGATTTTGCAATTTAGATTAGGTTAGGTCAGGTTGGCTTGGGTTGGGTTTAGATGAGTTGGTTTGAATTGGGTTGGGTTGGGTTAGGTTATATTAGGTTAGGTTAGGTTAGGTTAGCTTAGGTTAAGTTAGTCTAGTCCTCATTATGGACGAGAAGGAAGCGGCGGAAGACGAGCTAATAAGACAACTAGAGCTATCAGAACCTTGCAGAAAAAAGTTGGAAAACGGGAAGATTATACATGTAGAAACCAAAAGCTCAATTACAACCATGGAGGAGGTAACACTAGATACAGAAAAAAGTGATTGGTACATATTAGGAGCCGAAGAGCCCAAAGAGGATTGGAGTGAGCAAAAATTAGAAAAAAACATAGAGCAAATGTATGTAACATTACAAAAACTAAAAAAGGGTATGGTGAAGAAAAGATAGTCACTAAATTGAATATTGACACCATGATACTGATAAAAATGTTGGAATGCATATTCCACTAGGCAGAAACCAGTATAGTTATCCTAGAAACAAGGAAAACACAAGTGGAACTCGAGGAACAAAGCAAGACAAATAGAGATAGCCCAAATACCTGGCGCGTTCAAACAAGAAGAAAAACAAAAAATAAACAAGTATTAGAAATAAAACCGAACGTAGCAGAAGGAAATACGTCTGCTAGTGTCTTAAGACACATGAAATAATCACTCCGACACGCTGCTATAAATGCCATAAATACGGTCACCAGGCAAGGAACTGAAAGATGGAAGTAGAACCGATGATAGGGAGAAACAAAAAGTGCCTAGCATGTGGCAAGAAGGGTACGCAGCCAGGAAATGCAAAAACGATCCGTATTGCTATTAATGCAACCAAAATAGATACCAGGCGGATACAATGACTTGCGAGATATATAGGAAACTAATCCTAAACAGGAAAAAAGACAGGAAGAACAAGGCACAAGCCAGTAAGTAAGCCCAAGAAAAGGAAGAAGGCAGTAAAGCCAAACAGAGCAATTTTAATTAATATGGAAGGACAGCTTAGGCAAGAAAAAGAGGAACTACAATGACTCAGTCATACGCGAAAGTAAGAAACATGATGGCACAAGATCTAGGGCAGCAGAACACCTAGTTCCCCGGACATGCCCAGCCGCGAAGTCTGCCAACCCTGCACTACCCAGCGGCACGGGCTGCTGAGTGTCTGACGACCAGATTTTCCCCGACCACCCGAATAAAAAAGGTTAGGTTAGGTTAAAGATTCGTGGAAACTAAGAAGCGCCAAAGGCATAATGCAAAATCACTGAGATACTATGGGTGGTAGCGGCGCTTTAGAAAAATGCTTGACCCACTTTATCTCATTCGCGAGTTGCGAATATATGAAACTCGAAGAAACTTTAGAAAAATGTTCATAACTTTTGACCCCGACGGTTGCACCACCTGGAAGTGAGTTCTTTGTGACCCTTTCGTCAAGCCCGATCGATTGATATCCGACTTGACCCCCTCCGCAAGGTGCGGATATACGGAACTCGAACCGAGAAAAAATTGCACAAAGAGAATTTCCAGTGGAGAACAAAGAAATCTGTATTCAACGGAAATTCAGAGAGAGATAAGTAGCTCATGAGAAGAATAAGAATATTGCAGAGTGAAAGAAAATACAGATAGACACAAAAGTACTTGGGCTCAACTTACTACTAGACGAAAGATTAGGCAACCAAAAACGCCAGGGTAGCAGGACGTAGGGCAATTCAGAAAGAACACTGGAGAAATAGAGGCAGAAATAGCAACTAAATATGTACAATAGTGAAAGTGAATGATGCATACTACAAAACACGACGGCGGTTTGCGGTAATCAGAAGTTTAGGAAACGGGAGGCATATCTGGTAAATCAACAGGATAAGTCATTGAAGCGAACAGAACAGAAAGTGCAGGGCAATAGACAAATAGCTGTCCGATCTACAAAAGAAAATTAAGAGTAGTTCCATCAAATGTCTATTTACTAAATAGTTAAGATTGTGAAACCATTGAGAACCTTCATAGATAATTACAAACAATATCAATTCCACTAAATGTAAAACTTTTATATTATATAGATACAAATGTCTTTGAATGAAATGATCCCTATAAATAAATAATGCAACCAAGAACAATATAAACTTTATTTATTATATCAGAAAACGTCAGGGATTGAGCAGAAAAATAATTTATGACAGAAGCGATAAAAATATTAATAAAACTTTAATTGAAGACAAAAAGTAATAGTAAAACTGATATTTTATGGCACTGACATGACGATACTACTAAAAGTGAGAGGTTCTAATACTTTACCCTGAGATACTACGACATAAAGTTTGTGAAAATGGAATTACTTATTGAGGTAATCAAAGAAGTATTATTTCTTTATAATCTGCTTTACAATAATATTTTTATTCATTGTATTGTTTTATTGCACAAATTTATTGCTTTTTATTTATCACAGCGTTTTGATTATACAGGAACCACTTTTCTATAAACTTCAATAAAAAGAACAGTAAAAAGAAGTGGAATAACAAAAGCAACAACTAAGAAAGTGATAGAAATTTTTGTCCACCAAAAGCCCGTCACAAAGCTAGGCGCCATTGGGGGATATAGTAGTATAAAAAAGTGTCTACAGGACGAAGAAAACAGTGCCTTAAAAATATGCACCCTTGCCCGCGGAGGTAGATCGTAATAAATCACAGTTTAATTCGACGCACGTGATTAGAATTTGACAATATTCTCCAAGTTTTGACGTTTGCGATAACATAAGACCCCAGGCAAACATAGCTCGGCCGACTCCTGGGAGATCAATATATTACAACATCGTGAGGACGTCCGTTGCAACTGTGTCTCCTCGATATCATTCTACTAGTAGTTCTCGTCCGGCAACTTGATGAACACAAACTAACAAAGCAATCTTATCGCGATACTCCCGTAGAGAAATTGCAACAACTTCAACGTTTTGTGGTGGGCAGGTGGTGTATACGATGCAAGTTGAATTGATGGTTGTACGCTACTGATGTTCCCCAGCGATAATTTTGCATTTCTGTAATCGTATTGAAACTGAAATGTCTGAAACTATCTGACAAACTTAATCGAAATGCATTGACCTAAATTCTGTAAAGTTGCTAAAAAAGAAATTTACTGTGAGATGAAGAATTTAATTTAAAATCTTTCAGATTGTTTTTCATTCGTTTTCAAGAATCGTAAATCTGATTGATCGTGTAAAAAGAATTTGTGTAAATTTTTCCACAACGCAAGTGTTATTTGATAATGGCTATACTAATGAAATTTTTATAACTGACGCCGAATAATAATAATAATAATAATAATAATAGGTACAATATGTTAAATGTTAAACAGTGTGAAACCTTAGTCTTGAGAAGTGTCTATCAAAATCTTATCGGGCAGACTTTATCTATTACCCCGTTAGCATATACCTATATAAAGGGTGTCTCAGTCGTCTGTAACGTATATTCATTATTAATTTATCCAATGCTAAAGACACAACACACGATATAATGACATCAGGAATTTACAAATTATGCTGCTCATTGCAAACATTTAGAAATTTTGATGTTAGATGCACAGAACACGTATGATTTTAGAAACAAAAACGCTCAGAAAAGTCCAGTTATGCCGAACACCTAATCAAACACAATTAATTTTAAGTTAAATAGTTCATACAAACATATACTGGAGAACACACTTTTAATGCGATACTCTCATTAAAGAAAAATTGTATTTCATCTAATATCTTTATGTATATCTTCAGATTTTAAGCACGAGTTTTGTCAAAAACTGGATATTCTTACAGATGTGTTGTTACTAGAACCATAAGCTATAAAAACGTCAAAATTGCTTATAAATTGTCCCTCATCAACCATCTTGATGTGACTGACCAAATAGGTTGGGAACGCTTCAAAAGCTTTAGACTAGTGATCCACATTTTTTGAACGTTTTATTTGCATGTAAAGAAAAGTTGAACACTGCTTCACTAATCCAGCAGAGCAGCGTTTTCAATCAGTTCATAAGGAATTATGATTTTTTTCCTTTGCAAAAGTCACTTGCATAAATGATTATGGGAAAAAACCTTGTTTTTGCGCTCAAAGAATCTTTTGCAATTGAAGACATGCGAAGCAAACTTGTCCAAAAAGTGTTAAGGTTATAACCTTTTAATGGCTTGTGAAATAATATAAGACGGGCTAATACAATTTTGCCCCACGGAGTCATATTACACGAATCCAAGTGCATATATATAAAAAACCAGGCTAATGTAAACACCTCTTCTTCTCCTTCTGAATCTCTTAGTTCATTAATAACAAAACAGTGGTTACCGTTATAGAACAACAAGTTGGTCCCTGTAACAGCTGAATGTGAAAGCAGTTCCAGATAAAAGCTGAGTTTAGAATAAATTTTTTTCAGTGTTTTGTTCAGGTTGGGCTTTGCCCTCCAGGCTGAAACCTAATCACCAATTTTGCAAACTTACAACAGACAACTTTACAGCAGATGGAGAAAGAACCAATAACATTTTGTTTATTTCAACATCGATAACAAAATTGCTTTTGTGTCAAAGACGGTTGATTTGCGAACCCACAACACTTTTTTACTTGCTTTTGATTCTGTCATGTGCCCTTTAAATGTTTAATCATTTTTTTAACACCCCGTATACGCGAAAAGATTTTAAATCTGAAACAAACTGAATAAATTTTGTCGTTATGATGCTTTTATAAAAAATTCTCTGCTTTGCGTGATGTCTGATAGTTTGTAATAGTTCCCTCGTGTGTCCCTTATTCTTCAGGAAGTCCTCCTGCCCTACCAGATTTGGAGAGCCGTCTGCATGCCTTCCTATCTTGGTTGTGCCCACGTTTGCCCTACGCCAGAAGATTGTAGACACCCAGTGTAACTCCCTTTTTCCACAGCGCTGCCCGACAAATGTCGATGCCTAGAGAAACGGCTGGACTACTGTCATCGGATTTTCCTTGCCGTTCCGGGTTTTGCTTAGCAACCACAGAAACCACCAACGACATGATTCACACGTACTCGAGATCTATCCATCTCAGCCTCTTCTTCTGCTTCTTCTTTTTTGTTTACAACCTTAATCACCCCACTACTGGGTATAGGCCTTCTTCATATTTTTCCACACCTGTCGTTCTTCCGCTTTTCTCGTCCATGCCTCGCCCGCAGTCCTTACTATGGCGTCTTTCCACCGCGTCTTCGGACGTCCCTGGTTTTTCCTTCCTTGCCACGGCCGCCATTTTTCTATTCGTCTGTCCAGCATATTTCTTTCCATTTTGGTCGCGTGGCCTACTCATCTCCATTTGAAGGTACACACTCTATTTGCTACATCGGTAACTTTTGTTCTTTCTCTAATCCACTCGTTCGTTTTCCTCCCTCTAATGGATATTCCCAGCAAAGAGCGTTCCATTTTTCTTTGTGCTAACTTCAGTCTATTAAGATAATGTGTTGTTATTGACCACGTTTTACACCCGTATGTTAACAAAGGCAAAATACACTCGTTCCAGGTCTTTGATTTCAAGCTCTATGGTAGATCAGATTTGATCACGTTTTTGAGCTTTCCAAATGCGCCCCATGCTAGTTGTGTTCTTCTATCTATTTTGTTTTTCTTTGTTTATTGATTAAAGCTGACCAAGGTTACATATCCATCCATTTGTTCTAAAGGAGAGTTGTCTAATTCGATAGGTTGAGGTACTTCTAGGTTGGTCATTATCTTTGTCTTTGAGATATTCATTTTTAACCCTATTCTTTGCGAAGCTTCATTAAGTTCACGTAGCATCTTCTGAAGTTATTACGGCTATGTCATCGGCATATCTGAGATGTGAAAGTTTTATTCCGTCTATTCTAATGCTTCTGTCTTCCCACCCTAGTGTTTTAAAGACATCTTCCAAGATTGCCGTGAATAACTTCAGTGAGAGACTGTCCCCTTGGCTTACTCCTCTTAACGCTTGTATTTCTTCTGTTTGTGCATGCAGCTCAACTCTAAAAGTGCTTCTTACCCAAACAGTAATTAGGCCGTTGCCTGTTATCTTAGTCGACGCCATTTAGACCACCAAACTAATCTATCACTGACGTATTTTTGTGTTCCTAACTTCGTGTTCCACATCAATGGATTAGTTGACACAGATAACAATAAGTGCAAGTACCAAGATCACTTTCACCTGGCTCTGGCTGTCCCGACATGTCGTCATTGATGTTAATATGTTGTCAATTAAGCAACAACCAAACGTCTAACACCTCGGCTAAAGAGGTAACGATGCTTGCAACGGAATTTCGTTCTTAGAAAGCACGGAGAACTAACTTTGAAGATTACTGTTATCATATAGTAATCGAGATGAACTGTTCATACAAGTGTTAGTTTTCTATTTTTTTTTCTTAAGAAACTTATGTAGATAATGCTAATGCCTAACTGCGATTTTGTTAGTTTTATGTATGTGCAGTAATACATGCGACAGATCACCAGCTGCAAATCTATGTTCTTCCAGTTCTCTTTCACAGAAAGCATATGAAGATCATGATGATGAACTGTATGATACATACAATTTTATGAGATTATTTTCTTTGTAAGACATGGAGGAATGTACAGCAGTGAAGTATTTAAGACAAATCTTGCACGTGGATTTTCTCTCAAGACATTTTGTGTCAAGGAAAAAATATCTACTACTTAAGCAGAATTGTTGTTGCGACTATTAGAAACAATTCAAGCTTGAATTACGCAGATTCTACTAAAGAAAATCACCAGTTTGCAATCCTTCTTGTTAATTTTTCATATTCTGTTGTCCAGCTTGTCAACTTGGTAAGACGACCATATACTAAAGCTCCAGGAAAACAGTTGGTGGTATCTGACGACTTGTAGAAGTAAAGCTACCGGAATAGTCTTAAGCTATGCTTTCGGTAATTTTAGCTATCACCACAGCAATTGTCGCCTAAATCTATTAAATAACATTGTTGTCATATAATCGCAACTGCATCATTTCATAGTCAGAACAACTGAATATCGATGAATTTAATTATTTGAAGCCAAAACAATGCATTCTACCTATGTACTCGGCAGGTAGGAGTAAATGTAATAAACTACGCAGTTTTTATTACAGTTGAGGTAAATATTTGTATAGATTACATAACTATTGGTGTCCTGAAGAAATGGTCACCTCAAAGATTAGAATATCTATCTCAAGAAAAATAAGATTACTGCTTTGACCTTTAATAAAAAATTATAAGCATTGTGTGGCAATATAATTTTTGGAAAGAAGAAAATCTGCAATGATATTGAGATACAGTGTGGGCAAAATTTAAAAGATTTGTTTACACTACAAAGTATCCAAAATATAGATGCCTGGTGAAACTGTACTTTCTATAGGATCACAATTACAGTACCAAAATACAAAAAGCAGTAATGATAGTAAATTAGTTTACAAATTATTGTGCAAATAGAATTGACCAATTATTCAATAAACTAACAGATACATACTTCTATCGAATTTAAACAAGTCTTTTTGATGTTAAAAAAATTAATTTCTTTTTATACGGCATCAAGGAAACAAACTGAATGCAGAAAAATATTTGTCCTACGTGCATGGTTGTCAAAACCAAGCTTTGTACCTAATTGACAGGCTTTCTTTGTACGTATATTTCCGAAAGAAGGAATTATAACATAAAAAAGTGCCTGCTAAAACCATAAAAGTCGATTCGAATCATTCAAATCTACTACGCTAACGTGTTCTTAAAGAAGCATGAAACGAACGTTTTGATGTTTCAGGCTCTCGTCGGACTTAATTCAGAATTGAACTGTTTCGAATGTTAACAAGATGGGTCAAAAGTTTACGTTGGAGTAACGAAAAAAAATAAAAGAAAGGGAGATAGGAAGATTATTTGCCTTTCGCATGTAGCAATATCTGGTTCAGTGGTGGGCGAAGGTTAATCCTTTGAAGTTGAGGATCTATACGGCTAGATTCAATATTCTTCTCGAATGGCAGCGAGTAAATACAGGGCCTTCTCTCTATGAAGCTTCATAAAAACAAAGATTTCATAAGGCTGGCGACGCTTTGATGTCCGCAATCTGTGGGGAGTAAAGCCTTTATATTCTCCCTTCATTTCAGATACATATTGGCCGGTAAGCGGCGGAAAATCAAAGGGGAGCTATGAATAACGGATTTCTGTCGCGCGACAGCCTGAAAATCTACCGTTCGAGGAATTCGGGAAGGGGCTTAGCTCCCACCCGGTGCGTAATTGTAGCTCTACCGCGCGAAGTTTATGTAAAATTCATGGAACTGTCACCTTTCTTACGACAGGATTTATAGCACATCTTAAAATAATTGACAGACAAGAAATACGAGCAATGATTTTAGGGGTGGAGTTGTTATTTCATCGATCAGTGGCCCCGGGTCCCATGCTAATAACAATAAAAGTCGACGGCGGATCCCAGAGCCCTGAATCTGGTGGCCGGAAAAGCCGCTCAGCTCCGGTTAATGACGATCCATCATTATCCCTGCAGACATTTAGATAGTAGCTGCGATTACATTCATTCAGGAAAAACTCGTCAAAACGGCTCTATTATCTGAGATTGATATTATGCCATTGTGCGTTATGTCCTTCTTACGAACTACATTAAAAAATTCAAAGATTGTCATTACAACCATCCACCGGCGCTGCACCCTTGTAAACGGATAAATTATGAACGTGTCGTGACCGCACCTCACTGACATTTCATTGTTTTGCCGGAGGAATGTGCATCTGATCGGTGCATCGTGCACTTCGTCATGCCTACGCTGCTCTTAATTGCCTTATATAGGTGGAGGCCGTGATAAAAACTCTATTTAAGTAAAAAACGATACATTATTATGTTGTTACATCTAGTAAGCTCTTACGTGATATAACACCTACAATTTTTCCATCTCGCGGCTATCGTCGTGAGTTTAGAGAAAATAATAATTGTAAGTTACTTCCAGCCGAGCTTTTTGCCGTCACGCAGTCTTGCACACGTTTTGACTCCCCGGAGTGCGATATGAAAACAGCATTGTCGAACCACGAGCGAAAACAATGGCTTGGCTCGCTTTCTGATTGACATTTGATGCCCCTCCTGATGTCCTTGTGAGTAATTGGATGGGTAGAGCTCCCTTGGCCTTCAAATTCAATTCGCGTTTCACCCTCGACTGACAGATATTCGAAATGCAAAACATCGCTGTTTATAAGGGAAGCAAAAAGGTATACATCAAGGAGATTTAGT
Organism: Ignelater luminosus; assembly: GCA_011009095.1. Taxonomy (NCBI): domain Eukaryota; kingdom Metazoa; phylum Arthropoda; class Insecta; order Coleoptera; family Elateridae; genus Ignelater; species Ignelater luminosus. Next base: position 101,001 of record VTPC01001320.1, read on the forward strand.
GTATACACTACGATAACATTACATTTATAAATGTAAAACGAATAAATCTTAGAAGCTTACTGTGTTTTGCATAAAATAAGATTGCGTTAATAACAGTTTCTTTCTTTTTATTTGATAAGTTATCGCATGCATAGGAAAAATTTAAATAGTTAATTTTCTTTTGAAATGAAACGTATTATACGTACCAACTACATTCCTTTTTAAATTTTCGCTAACAAGAGTCCAATTTAAAAAGGTTATCGTGCATACTTGCTTATTCTCGAGTTATATACCTATTGCCAGTTTTCTTCTTATACGTTATTTCATATGAACAGCTTCAACTTGCTGAATAAGTATACTTAACGTTACTGAATTCAATTTTACACGCACTTGTTAAAAGTCGCTAAAATCAAAATTTGTTTAAATTCTTTATCTCAAAGCCATTACTTTAACACTATTTTAGTTTCTTTTTAATTAATATTTATCAGAAGCAAAAAAATGTATTAATGTATAAAACTACTGTTCAGTATATATCAAATAATCTAGTGAACTCACAACAATAATAATTACTCCTACAATAAACAAGGAATTCTTTCAAGTCACGCTAGAGAAGATTATTGAAGTTATCTAATTAGGTGATCAGTGATTATGTAGTATAAGTAGAGTAGGTAGGTATATTGTTTGTAATCAAGAATTTATGTGAAAGTTTGAATTCGGCTGGTAGATTTCCTATCTGTTTTGTTATTCCCGCTTCGCGCCCAGACAAATTTTAGGGTTACCATTCCTATTCGTCTTTCCTGCTGCTTATTTCATTATTGACGTGAAAAACCTACTGCTTGAGGCAGCAATGTGCTATCACTTAAAAAGCGAAGAAGTGAAGCGTAAATCTTTTATATCGCCAAATCAGTAAGTATAGGTTCACATATACGAGGGGTGTACCAAAATTTTGCACAACTTTTATAATAAACCACAAAGACGTCGACCATGAAAACAATTAAATGCTTGCAACTAACAAGAAAAAATTGCATTTCTTTAAATAACTTTACTTTTAAACAAGAATAATTCAGGATTTACTTATTGACGGATCGAAATCGTTTTTTTTTTATTTTAATTTTAAATCTAACTGTAGATTTATCGTGATATAAACAATATCAAGAACTTACTTTTGGTCGACAAGTTATGCCTCTTCCTTCATTATATGTAGACTAACAATTAAGTATGCAACTTTCAAGTCTAAATCCAGAGTACATAAAATTGAGTGACATACGATTTAATTTGATAAAGCACAAATTTGTCTGACCTATTTTCTAATATACCTATACGTTAATTATGCACAATCATACTTCGGTTTACACGATCAAACATGTCTTGCGATATTTATCAATCTAGGTACTGCTCAAACTTGTTTTTGTAGCTTGTCTAGCTTTGAAGAACGATTAAAGTAAACTGGACACCTGTGGATCTATCGCCTCCCACGTATTGTCCGTAGGATAAATACAGAAATCTACAGGGGCGTATTGGAGTGATTGCAGCAATGTTTTCTAACCAATCCTTAGTAACTATTATTACAGTACTACAAATATATTTATTGCACGTCGTTGTGTTCAAGAATTCCATTATCTGAATTTCCATAACTTTCTGACTAATAAAGTTGCAGCATGTTTCAATGTGTGACCTAATTCCTAAACAAAACCTTGTCTGCCGAACTCATATAGAAACTAAACATAAACTAAGTAGCTGCAGCTTTTGAAGGTTTGGAAAGACGATGAGATTAAAGATCACTACTCTAATTGTTTTAGTCCACTTTTGTAACAACCCTAAATTTGGTCCAAATTTCGTACCAGAAATTATAGCAAGAGCTAATGCAAAGACTTGGAAATGAAGCAACTTGTCATAGGCGCTACGGCGACTAGACGCTGCGCCGTGGTCAATATACTTTGAATTTGGATGGTCAAAGGTTCAAATTGTAAAGAAAATAAAAATTTCTAGTTGTTGTGTACAAAACAAGTTAAGATTTCATCAGTTGGGTTCACATAAAACATTAAAGCGAAAAGGATATCCTAAAAAGATCAACAGATGTCAAGATATGATGATAAGAAGAATAGGTCTTTCAGACTGAAACCTTTTTTTCTTTCCGTGTTATGTGTTATGCCACAACGTTTATATGTTCGGTTTTATGTTCTCGTTCCGGTTGTTTGCCTCTACTTGTCAATAATATCTATACGAGTCCTTTTTTTATTGCCCTTCTCTTTCTTCTTCTACTCTATCTTTCACGACTTTGGTTAAAAAGTTAGTAATAGATTCCCATTTTTTTTCACGTTCTAACATTTGAGGCACCATATTTCCAGGAGTTAGTTCTTCTCCCAAGGTGGTTTCAAGCTGTGTTTTTCTGCACTAAACTTCTTGCAATGAAATACTGGATGTTCTGCGTCGTCAATTTCATATCTGCAGAATCTACACTTGTCCGTTTCTCTCTTCTTTATTGCTCTCAGGTACCCATTGAAACTACCATGGCCGGTTAGCACCTAGGTAACATCATAATTCAATTTGCCGTGTTTTCTTTGGGCCCACTGTCCAACTTCTTAAATTAGTGTCTTTGTCCACTTGCTTTTGCCCATATCTGCGTCTGGCGTCTTTGTGGTTTCTTGCTTGTGGATTTGTATTATATAGAATTTCGATAGGAATGAGACCAGCGATGGTTAGTAGCGCGTCCGTCGACATAGTTCTGTACACCGCCGCGATTCTTAGAACCAATTTTCTTTGAACTTTTTTGAGTTTTTGTAAAGAACTAGCTACCTTCAGGCCTTTGCCCCAGACTGGGGATGCGTATAGTATAACCGACATTGCCGCCGACGGCAGGACCTTTGTAGATCCTGTGTGTGTGGGCCTCCTATATTTGGCATCAGCCTATTGATTGCCATTACTTGAAGGTCAGTTTTATCAGCAATATATTGGGTGTGCTGCTTGTAGCATAGGCTTTTATCTAGTATCACCCCTAGATAGTTTAGGGTGTTTTGCATTTCGATTTTCTTACCCCTTAATACTAGATTTATATTCTCCATTGTTCTTCGTCCACTGAAAATCACGGCCTCTGTTTTCTGCGGCGCCAATTGCAGTTTGTTTCCTGTCATCCACCTGTCTATTTGTTGGATACGTATTATTTGCAATACGCCCCAACTCTCTTTCCTTCTTAGCCATCCGGTACTGGAATTCGCATCACCCTAAAGGATGTTCCATAATAGCGGTCCAAGGACTGATCCTTGTGGAACTTCGCACGTCATCTTCCTTGTTTCCTCGTTTTCTTTGGTATCTTTTATAATGATATTTCTATTGCTTAGATATCTTTTGATCACTGACTGAAAGCTAACGGCATCTAAGATAACTTCTATTTACAACAGTTCTAATGATGTACCCCTTGGCGTCTCAACTGTAAAGAATAGACTAAACGAAGCAGGTTTAAACGGCCATGTAGCGCAAAGAAATCTCTTCTAAGAATTAGTAACATACAAAAAGACTACTCTAGATTTGGTAACCTAAAAACTGAACTACAGAAACGTGGAATAATGTCTTTTAGACAGACGAGACGAGAATTAAACTTTTGCAGGCGAAAGATTTATGGAAGACTGCCTAGTCTCTACAGTTAAATATACTTGTGGGTTGTTAATAATTTGGGAATGTCTTGGAAGCACTGTACTGAGGTGGATGAGACGCAAAACGTTGACCTGGACAGTGGTAAATTGCTGAACGCTCCTGCTAAACAAAAAACCTTAGTAAGAACAGTCTGCTCGATAAAACAGTCAGTAGACCTCCCAACCGTTAATTACGTCGCTCGGTAAATTGAAAGGCATGGAGGTAAGCAATAACTTGGATGCTCTGGAAGATGATATTATAAGGAAATTGATTTGTGGCAGCTTGTGGAAATTTAGCTTGATAAAAATTGTAATATCAATATGTGCCACTTAGTACCATATACTGTATAAAAAGGTTTAAACTAAAATGAATCAGGTTAAGATGCCCATCCCACATAGTACATCGTATCTACCCGCACAACTGCTGACGCAGCATGCAGGTGGCACGCACGTGTTCTTTTTGCTGACTAAACATGCAGTTGTCTCCAGGTGACTAGAATTCTCGTATAAATACCACAGTCTGGTCCTGCTTCTATAAAATGCATGTAGAACTGTGAATGAATTATTGTTATTATTATTATTGTTCTTGTTCTTGTTGACTAAGCTACTATTTTTATACTTATTAAATGACCATTGTATTTGTTCTATGAACTACTCCCGTTGGTAACAATACTACAAGAGTCTTTTAAATGTTGTCGAAATTACCGAGAACCATCGTCGTGGATTGCTTGAGTATTTTCTTTAGTTTTCTTCAGGAAGCTGAAAGCCGAACTTGGAAAGTTTCGGGCACATAACCTTTGTTACTTTCAACCGGCATGTTAAACGTACCAGCTTTTACAAATTTCATGCACAAATTCTACGGGAAAAAGTTTCGTTGGATTGCTTACTTTCTCTTGCAAATGAAGTTGAAATCGATCGATCAGGCATGGTCGTGTGGTAGCATTAATGATCGGATAAAAGTCTTGTGGATGTCTAGCAACATCCAGGGATGGCAGCCTCAAATATCACCGCTGGTCTGTGCTGCTAAATTGAATTGAGGCAGCGTTCCAGCTCGTCACTCTACCTCAACGTGAGAATGAAAATAAAGCCAATATTTGTGTCTCAAGAAAGACATTCCAGGCATGAGTTCCAAGGAGCCAAGTTACATTAGAGAAAAGTGGTCTGGTTGGATATACAGAGCGTCCCGTGAGGACTTGGAAGAAGTTTGGGAGCTGATAGAGAAGGTCATTTTAAGTATAAAATGTTTGCAATTCTGTTCTGTTTCGTAGTTACAGTTATCTTAATTTGAACGGCTTGTGCAATAGAAGTAGTGCTGCTACCGCTGCTGCTAAATATCGGAGATGGTCTCTTCAATAAGAGATTTCGAATCAAAAACTGCTTAGTAAGATTTTTTAATTTTTTTTGCGTGAGACTGGTTGTTAACTATTAGAATTATCATTAGTAGGTTTCTGTCTTCAACTTTTAAAATTTCATACTTTGAAATTCAGCTAGTTGCAGCTACATAATAAAACAAAATCAAACACATATTTATCTAGACTCTTTTGCTTAAAATGACCTCTACTTTCTGTTTGAGAAGTTTTTTATTATGAATAAATTATTATTATTATTGTTATTGTAGTAAATTATTACAAAAAAAGAGGTAAAATAGAAATTCAAACAAAAATAATAATAACTACAAGGGATCTGGACAGTGCAGCAGTCTACAGTCTACAGCCTATCCCTTTATCTGTTTCAATATACATCTTAATCTCTTTTCATTTAGATAGAAATAGTTGAATTTAATTCAATAATATTAAAATTAAGTAGGCGTTCTCTTTAATAAAATTCGTATTAGATTTTGCACGTGATAAAACAAAAGCAATCGCGAGATGTTTTCGTATTCTGTTTCGCGAGATTGCAGTAAAACAGTGTAGATTCAGTTGTTGCTATTCCAGGCAGTTAATGATCTGGGAATGTTTTGGAAGTGAGAGTGTAAAGCAGCTAAATATAACATAAGAATTATGAACAAAGAGTCCCTACCTGGACGCAATTGAATTGCTATGCGAAAAGATGTACAGGAAAGTGCGGGAAAAGCAGAAGAACTGTGAGAACCAGAAGCGTATTCGTGCATTTTCGGATGTCTTAGAGTGAGGTTCCCCAGTGTCGCTTGAGTAAGGTTAGACTTACGAAGAAATTTGACTCATTGTACTCAAACTGAAGGAAAACCACTTTACCTTTACAACCTTTAACATCAAGTTAAACTTGGTTTTAAAGGTTTTTTCCGTGACCTTTTATAATAAAAATAGCATAGGATTTTGGAATTAAAGTTGGGAGTTGCAGTTGGGTCTGCCGTCCAACCGGATAGCAAGTACTATCTGCAGAATTCCTTCCGCTGTTAACACGAGTTTAACCTACGTTTTCAGGAGAGGTCCAGCAAGTTCTCCAACAAGGCCTTCCTTTCTGGGCTCTTTCGGAGTTTCCGCATTCCAAACCCTTCCGCGAACTCGTATTTAGTAGGAACGTGATCCTAAAGTCCCTTCTCGTTTGTCATTACCGCCCGCTACTCAACTCTAGTCTCAATACATTTCTAAGCGTATGTATTGTCCCTGTTGATACAAACTTATTACACCATGGGCACCGTCGTCAACGGATTATCGACGTCCTAATTGTTAATTCTGCCGCGTTTACCGCCAGTCGTTCCAACGACCAACACCTCACTGGGAATTCCACGACGCCAACAACATCAACAAGCAACACTAAATAGTTATTTATGCAACAAGTGAGTAAAGTGTATGTTTTTTTCACGAGAAGGAAAGTTTGCCGCACGAGCCGTAGGCGAGTGCGCAAATCCGCCGAGTGAAAAAAA
>VTPC01001321.1:0-60640 GCA_011009095.1 Ignelater luminosus
CGCATTTTTGTTTAATTGAAAATTTAAATCTGTATTGGGCGAAAATTTATCAAAAACGGTTAATTCACGTGCTAAAGTAGTTTTATTTCGATTATTGTTTGTGATTACGATTTTAACAAGCAATTTAGAAAAGATGTTGCTTTTGTATGCCTCAGGAGTGGACAGTTAAATGCACAGTTGTGCTTGATAGATTTTGCTAAATGAAATTAAATAAGCGGGGTTTATTTTACAGAACTAACTAACTTAGATAGATTGAGAGAAAATACATATCTCATTTACGAACATTTAGATAACCTTGGGTCATATTTAGAAATTGATTACGAGGAAGATAAATATCACTAGGAGGCTACCAAAGACCTTGGTCCTTCCGCACAAAATAATCTAGAAAGTAATGAAGATATGGACGAAGGTGGTGATTGTAACCTTGAGTGTAGTGATGATGACAGCTTTGAATAAATTTAGTTGAGGAAGAGACTCTTTCTCGAGCAAGGATTGTCCCAGCCGTGGTGGTCAGTATGAAGGGAATGTTCTTATGCCTCGGGAATACCTCAAGAGGCTTTTTCTCAACGAAAGCAGAATCTACTGTTCGTTATTACTTTTAACAAAATGTAAAACCGATAAGGATAGTTTCAAAAGATATTAGGAAATTCTTTGGCGTGCATTCTATCGTGAATCGTAAGATGTTTATCATTTTCAAGAGTTTACATGCATTGGAAAGTAAAGGCCAACTAGAGAAGAGTAAACTGTGTAAATTGCAGCTCATGATAGAGTTGATTAAAAATCGTTGCAAGGCAACTGAAAGACAGCCTGACTCCCCATTTTCAGTTGATAGACGAATGATTCCATTTTTGGAGAGGTATCCAGTTCGTTAATATCTAAAACATAAATCACGGCCTGTAAGATTGAAACACTTTGTTTTAAGCACTTGATGTGAGACTGAAATCTACTAAGAATTTACTAAACCACTAAGAAACAGAGAGCTAAGTTTAGGCCCATCTGTAGTGCTGAAACTTGTTGAAACGGTACCTGAGCAAAGTTACATATTTTTTGATAAATTTCTCTTAACATTTCCATTAATAGATAGCCTGATTTTACTAAATCTGAATGGTACAGGAACTATTTCTTTTCAGAACTTGTAAATGGATACTTAAAGTAGCTGTGCACCTATGTCATTTAGCCATAGTTAATTCTTGGATGGAATCCAGAGAAATTATAAAAGCCAGAAGTTCATATCAAAGGATATTATGGACCTTTTGAACTTTCGTCTAAATTTGGGTAAAGATTTAGTATCAGGAACAAAAAAGAGGCGCACCGCAGAAGAAGCTGAGCTTACGGAAGAAGAAGAGAAACTTTGCGATGATAAAAGATATGATGGGTTTGATTATTGGCCAATTAACAAAAATTTAAAAACCCGTCCTCTTGCAGATTAGAAAACTGTAATAGCCGCTCAAAACTTGAATGTTCTAAGTGTAATGTTTTTTTGTGTTTTAACAAAGATAAAAAATGCTATGTGACTTTCCACTGTAAATAAATTATTTTGTTTTGATAATTGTGTTAATGTTATGTAGACTTTTCAAACAGACAATTGTGCAGGCCCAAAAAATCCAGAAAATGGTCATATAAAATTTTTGAAAAACTTATGTGCTTCTTGGAGGTATTTTATCAAAGATAAAACGTTAATCGTATTGAGATTTGAAGTCTTAGCTTTCTGGGAGCGAAAGGTGAAAATGAAAGAAGCTCACCTTAAAAGAACTATTAGGCGGAGCCAGTGGTCAGCTATGTTTCATTAGTATGGTAGCCAAAAACGAAACGAAGCAAGCACTAAAAAGTTACTGAAGATACCAACCATATTTGTCCGACTGTAGCTAAGTAAATACTATTCAATCTATTCTCCTTGTAGCTTCAAGTAGGAAGGAAGACAAGCAAAGTCTCTAAACCAGGAAATTTTGTTAATTGGCCATTTAAGAATCTTAGAAGAAATCCAAACAGAATTAATGACCACTACATCTCAGATTCAACCTTGGTCAGCGATTCAAAGTAATCTTTCCGAATCACAACCTATAGGAACTTGGCGGACTCACATTTGGAGAAGTGACTCTCAATTGGTACAGTGGTAAATATAAAAAGGAAGAAGTTGGTGCTGCGTATCTGCAAACTGCTACAACGTTTCAGGCTAAAACTAAACTAAGTGCTAAAGAGTGCGCTTGAAAAAGCATCAGAGGATCAAACATAGATATATTCTCAGATGGTCAGGCAGCTTTAAAGGCTCTAAATAAGTTTATTTTTCTGTGAGTCTAGTCTAGAAATGTTAGCAAGCTATTTAGACTTTTGTCTTGTTGTTGGTGTTGGTGACCGTGGCGATATTTAAGGAAACGAAACCTCCGATCACTTACCTGAAGATAGTGCACGGTAACCCTTTATTGGGCTTGAATATTTTCTGGCTTTACTATAAACGGTATTGATGGAAGGAAAGTCTCTATATAGAACAAGTTCTTGAAAACAGGCAAGCAAAGAATTTTATAGCTTTTTTAAAGACAAGAAGAAAACAATGGTTTATATTATGAGCGGAACTGCTAACTAGACACTGCCTTTTGAAATACTGAGATAACATAATATGCCGTTTCTGCAACTGGAAACATCGGGACACTTAATTCCGAAGCAATTGTACGACAATGACCAAGTCATTTGGAACAGATACTTGTAAAGCAGAAACTCAAGTTTTTCCAGGAACTTGAGGTTGATATTGATAAGATATAGAGTAATGAAGAAATATGGAAGTCTAAACATGCCAATAATAATCATTTAAAAATTTTTAATGAGGGAAAAGTGATTGGATCGATCAGACATATTAGTCAGGAAAGGAAGTTCAAAATTCTGAGTAATCTACAGCAAATCTAATCTTGAAAAATTGTTGCAAATCTCAATCAGGTTTGCAACAACAATAACGCTGTTGAACATGTAACTTCGAAAACAAGTTTTTAGGTCAAAATACAAATAAAATTAGATTTATACTTTACATTACTGCACATTCCAAGGTTTGATAATAATTAATAGAAAATCAAACCATTAGTTATTAAATGATCAATGTCCATCTATCTTATAATTACTTGTTTTATATCTAGTTGGTCGCCCAATAATTAATTATCTGCAAAAGAGATTACATCTACCAAGTGCGGTGTGAGTAACATCTTCTGTGAAACAGATAAGCTGGTGTCTATCACATTTTGTGACTAACCTTATCATAAAAATAATAGTAATCAATACCATCCAGTACACATACTGTTGTGTGGAAGCTTTCATACTAGTTTTCTTTAACGTGCTAATTCACCTATGATACGATGCAGCACTGAACCAAACTAAAACTGTTGTGGATTAAATGTCATAATGATAACTCCGGCGCTGATTGCTTAACTATTTAGAGTACATTGGAAACCCATCCATCGTCTAATTACGTGCCTGTCTATAATTGTATATATTTAATAACGTTCTGCTTATTAGTGTTTTCACTTTAAAATTTCTTTTCTGTTATAGCTCTTTAAACACAGCCATTTTTCTAAATCAATTCTTAAACTTTTTATGTTCGAAATAAAACTGTTATATGGTTAGTATCCTGGTTAGTATTTGGATCACATCCAAAAAATAAATTATATTACCGATCAATTTACTACTTACATATCCTAATTCTGTCAAATTGGCATGCTCAAGATTTAATATCGATTGAAGCAGAAACTATTAAAAATTGAATTTGTTTCCGTTTTATACCTATGCAAAATTTGAATTGACTGGCTCGCGGAGTGCTCTAGTATGCATCGCATAATGTTTCGTGTTTACTCTGGTGCGTGTATACATCAATAATGTTCAAAGTTAATGCCATTAAATGTTTGCTTAAATGCTTTTCCACAATCAACAGAACCGGTCGCTCCTGCCTACATATTGAATTTATATTAAAATTTAGCTCGTATTTATCTTGAAAAGTTCAATGCCGAAAAGGTTTTTGAATATTGTTACTAACGCAAATTAATTCCCGGATGGTTTATTTGAGGACTATCCACATAAAATACGGAATTATAAATGAAAACGAGATATAAAATTTAAATTTATATGGGGTTGCATATTTCTAAATAAGTAATGATTTAAATAATTTAAGTTAATATTATTCCACTTTATTTTAATGTAAAACTCTCCCAGATTGTCGTGCAAAATGTTGATGAGTTGGTAATTGAATCTGAAAGCAGTAAAAGTAAACAGCACTAACAGCTACACGCAATCTTAATAAAAGTCTAGATAAGTAGGCTGGGTGGAATCTCCGTTTTCCTTTGAGTTTGAAGGACGAATTAGTTTCTACCGGAATTCTTATTTAATGGGTGTACCACGTTAAATAATTTGACTCTCTTGGAATTTGCATAATCTTTTATTTATTTATTTATTTTTCCTTTTCTTTAAATAAAGACAACGCATGTAAAAAAATCAAAACGGGTGCTAATATAACAGTCCTGACTTTGAAACCCACTGATATGATTAGATCCATCGAAAATAACTGCTAAGATAAAATAAACAAGTTACAAATTTTTATTGATAGCCTTGAACAAATTGAATATCTCTTTTAAAAACAAAAATCTTTTGTTATACTTATTTAATTTATTAAGTTGTTTTGTTTTCGTTTTCTAGGCAATAAATGATATTTTTGTTATTCTTATAGAAAAGTTTGTTTCTTAACAAGTTTCTTATGTAAGAGCATAAAACCAAATCTACATCTACAAAATTCCTTGATAATAATTTACTAAAAGCTGTCTAAAACTGCAAAAGATAAAAAACAAGTAAATAGCATTGAAGCATTAGTTGGAAAACTGAATAATTACTGTACACTTAGCATTTTGTAGCCTTAACATGCAGTTGTTGTAAATACTTACTCGTAGAGATCAAGAAAGCCTTCCTAAATGCCTAAATCTGTTTTGTTCTTGGTGAGTGAATCAAAGTAATTATTTGGATAGGCCTGTGTCGTCTTATTTTCTTGTGATTTCATCAATCATTGCTTGCTAGTATTTTATTTTTTTTCATGTAATTCTTTCACTTTTAGATTTCTTTGAAGAACTTTCAACTTTGAATAGAACTCAAACTAGACCATTCGGTTACGCATCGGATATCATAACCCCTAGACCACCAAGTTGTATGGCATTAGAAACTACAAGTTCGTGCTATTATCGATTTTCTTAATCACTCTTTAGTTAGATTTAGTCTTTGTGCTACAAGTAAATCTTATTTAAATGGCCATAGAAAGACTTACCATTAGATTTTCTTTTAGTCGCTTTTATATTAAGTATAACTGATAACTACTTTCATTATTGCTCAGCAGCTTTTGTGATTTTCTCTAGAATATTGACCGTCTAATTCTATTTAAATGTGACTGTTTAAAGAATACTATAATCAACAATCATAATATATACGTTTCTTACTCTTACTGTCAGATTTTTCTAGCTCAGTTAACAATTCCTTTTTTTTTGTGGGTGGAAAACCCATCATGGGCACCGTCTGCTTAAAATCAATCGCGGAACGGTAGTGCCGGACTCCTACCGGCTAAAACCACCCTTTTCACGCCACCTTCATGGCGCCCCCGGTACCGCTACCAGTAGCATCATCTTCGGGTGCGCCAGGCTGTCTAATGTCGGGTCCGTTGTCGCGCTTTTTCTTCCCTCTCTTTTGATTGCATGATGTCTGCCAGCATTTCTAATAATATCGCCCAGTTCTTTCTGGAGCGTGTCATTTCTGTGATTAGATTTTGGGCAGCCACCTGATGCCCCAGCTTAGTGGTTGCCCTTTGTCTGATAGCATGCCATCTCGGGCATTCGAAGGTTGTGTGGGACGCAGTGTCTATGTCCCCACAATAAACACAAGTGTCCTCATCTTCCTTTCCGATCCTATTAAGATAATGTTTGAAAGACCTGTGTCCTGTCAACACCTGCGTGAGCCAATAGTTGGCTTTTCTAAATTTGCAATTATACCACGGTTGGATTCTTGGAATTAGCAGCTTAGTCCACTGGGCTTGTTCTTGGTTATCGTCCCACCACTCTGCTAGACTGACCTCTCTCGCTCTAGATTTAACTGTGGCCAGGTCCTCTCCGGCGTTGTCGTGTATATATTTTTGCTCTAGGACTAATAAGTGTAGAGGGATCACCCCTGCAATTACCTGGAGTGCCGCCGTAGATGCTGTTCGATAGGCCGAGGCGACCCTGAGCAGCCCCCCCTCTCTGGGTTCTTTCCAGTTCTCTTCTGTATTTTTTAATGTTTAGTGCTAGGCTCCAGATCGGTGCGCCGTACAGCACTATTGATTGTACCGTTCCTGCTATGTTGGGCAGTAGCCGGGCCAGCTTCGCCATTTTTGCATTTGCTTTGTTCGTCACCCTCGTGACATGAGCCCCGAAGGTTCCGTGGTTATCGAGGGTGACGCCTAGGTAAGTCAACGTCTTGGATAGGGCGAGGTCATGCTCGCCTATCTTAAAACTCAACTGCCCAGGTCGTCCTCTGCTTCGCAATAGAATCGCCTCATTTTTCTCTGGGGCTATCTTTAGCCCGTGTGTTCCCATCCAACTCCTGACCAGTTCTATTGTGTTATTTGCTTTTCTCGTCAGGTCTTGCGTACTACTCGCGGTCACTACTATGGCTAGGTCATCAGCATAGCCTATAACTCCCACCCCTTCGGGTGTGGGTAACCTGAGCACCCCGTTATAGAGCACGTTTCATAGAATAGGGCCCGAGATGGAGCCCTGGGGTACTCCCGCTCTTATCTCCGTCTTCGCTCTGCCTCTGCTCACATACCTTTGATTCAGATAGTCTGCGCAGATTTTCCTCAGGTACGTTGGGACCCCTTTCCTTCTTAATTCACGCAGGATTTCTTCCCACCTAGCCGTATTGAAGGCGTTCTGCACATCTATCGTGATCAGAGCCCCCCATTTGTCCCTAGACTCTCTAATAATGCGTTTGACTTCATCCATGGCGTGGATGATCGATTTGCCTCTACGGAAGCCGAACTGCCGCTTGGACAGGCCCCCGTGCCTGATTATCTCTCCCTCCAACCTCCCTTTAATGAGCTTTTCGTATAATTTGCTCAACGTGCTCAACATACATATCGGCCTGTACGACCTGGCCTGTTCCGGGTCCTTGCCCTGTTTAAGTATCAGAACCAGTCTAGCTACTTTCCAACTTCTAGGGAAAGTCTGTTTTCTTAGTAGCTCGTTGAATACGCCTAGCAGCCACTCAGGTTGGGCCTTTGCTGCTTTCTTGATGACCTCTGGCGGTATACCATCTGGCCCCGCTGCCTTCCCATTTTTAATAGTTCTAGCGGCCGTCTGTAGCTCGTCCCTAGTGAACAGCTCGACTTCTGGCTGTCTCTCTATGTTTGCTGTTCTTCTGCTCCTCCCTGTGTCGAAGAGTGTATTCACTATTTTGACCGCCTTTTCGTCCGGGATGTCGTATGGCCTCCCGCTTGCTACTCTCCTCATAATGATTTTGTAACCCTTTCCCCATATATCGTTGTCCAGGTCTCTTATCACCTCATCCCAATGCTCGTTTTTCAAGGTTTGTATCAGCCTTTAGAGGTGCTTTTTTGCCCTTTTATAGGCGTCTTTTAATGCTTCCAAGTGTCCATTATTCCTGTATAATTCGATTCTGGCGGCTCTGGTGATCCTTCTTCTGTCCTCCGTACACTTTTCCCTTTGGGCCTGTATGTCCTCATTCCACCAATACGGTGTTCTTTTGCCCCCCCCCCCCGGGTGCCTCTGACAATCGCGTTTTTGTATGCTCTTTTGATTTTTTCCGTGCAGGTTTCCTTGGAAGTTTTCTCATTTTCGCCGAGCATACTATATGCCCATTCTATTTCACTGTTGAAGACCGTCCAGTCCACGCTCACTATGGTTTTTTCCTGTGTCTTCGCCCTTTTTGATTTGTTGATTTAAAAATATATGTATTTGTGGTCCGTCATGTTTTCGTGCGGCCACACTTGCCATCCCACTACCTTTCTTGAAAAGTTCTGAGTGACCATTGTGACGTCGATGAAGGACTTGCTGGCCCCTCTTTCGAAGGTTGGGGTTAGTCCATAGTTCTTTACTGCCAGGTTTAAGGCAGCTATTTGCTCCTCCCACCATTTACCCCTATCATCCGTGACCGGGGATCCCCAAATAGGGGACTTAACAATTCCTGCATTATAACAAATGACGTGAATCTGGAAGAGTCAAATTGTGGGTTGTAATTCTCCTCTAAAACTAGAATCCTTTGTGTCGAATTTGCGTTTTTTTTTGTATGTTTTAATTCTTCTTGCGTCTTAAAGCAGACTTTAGCTAGGAATTGATATTTTTTACTAGGCTTCATCTAAGTGATGGATACTACACTTACCTCTAACCAATCTTATCGGGATAAGATTTCAATTGTTGGCCCGTTAGAAGGCGAAAACCGTCCCATGTTTGTATTTAGCTATCTGAAAGAAGTTGATATATTCGGCTTATGTGGTGGGCAGAGCCCGATCGGTGTTATTAGTTGATAAAACTCGACCTAGAGCTGCCACAACTGACAGTTATCAAACAATGGAAATTCCGTGTCGACGTAGGAAAGGGTTGGAGGAACTGCAATAGCTTTAATCATCCGACGCACGACTAATGTCTTTTTTAAAACTAGCATCTTTGGCGTTGAATAAGCGTCAAGTTTCAGTTTTTTGTAGGATTTAGTTTTGTTTTGAAGCTAAAAAGTGGTAATGTTGTGCTCTCTGCCAGTTTTATTGAGATGAGGCTTTGATTGTTAGACCGTTGCAAGGTGGAGGTCAACCCGTATTTGTGTTTATCTTTCTGACAAGAATTAATAAAGGGCAAAGCCAGAACCAGGCCACTGTAGGTTTTTCTACCAGAGTTTGGTGGCAATAGAAACTAGAACAGTCTTAAGTGGATAGCTCAAGTGCGAAGAAATAGATTTGCAAAAAGCGTGTTGAGTACGAACTGCGTAGTAAATAGGCAGGGATAACAACACAGATCTTGACAAGGTCGAGAGACCTACCCGTCGAAAGTATTAGACCTAGTAAGTAGGCGCAGTGGAAATCTCGTTAATCCATTCATGCCCGTTACTAATTAAATGACGAGGAATTTGGCTATTGTTTGTTATACCGTGTTTATGAAAAGTTCTCTGATCAAGTGACTTGAACTCATGACTAACCCATTCAGATAGTTAGATTGTCATTTTTGTTTTTACCTTTGACAAACTGTCAAATTGAAATTTGAATTTTAGTTCCATGCTTTGTTGAATTAATTAAAATAAATCTAATTGTATTACGTATTCAAAAAAATCACAAACAGCAATTAGGCCTAATTTTGACAATGCCACTACTGTTACTAGTTCTTGTGTATACGAACTGAACCGCACAAGAAATACGTTTTCTTAAACACAGGAACTCTGATAAGACGAGTTTTTCTACGCACGTTACAAGAGTAAACTTTGGATAATTTTAGCCAATATTTTTAGCAAACAGGTTTTCGATCAATTAGCCCTCCATTTAATAAAAAGTCGTTAAATAGATTATCCAACCTCTTCAAACGAATTTTACAAACCTTTTCGATAGTTAAATTACATGCAAACTGGACTTAGATTAGTTGTATTAATGGCCTATGAAACTTTTGTTTAAATTTCTTCACATTGACATTCAGAGCAGTGGGCAGAAATCACATTTCGTCAGCACCCGCAGTAGCTATCGCATCCGGAATTGGCACAAACTGATCACCGAGGTCTCGCAGTAGCAAAACCAATATCTTTAGTGTTGAATTTGCCTCGAGTATTTCGTTTTGCAAGATTAAATATATATCGTGCCTGAAACCAACCTCTAACCAACTCTATCGAGATGAAACCTTGGTTGCTGTCCTGTTGAAAGGGAGAGCCGTATCTGCATTCATACCTAATTCTTTTAAAAAGGCTAATGGAGAGCAAAGCAAAAGCGGACTCCAATTTGTATTTGGATTTTTTAAAGAAAATAGTAACTGGCAAAGCTTGTCCAAGCGACACTGCAACTGACCATTTCCAAATAATAATAATCTCAGTGTAAGGAAGGCTTCGAGTGGTGCAGCGAAGCGGAGACACACGGCTAATCTTTCTTCGGAATTAGCAGCTTTAATGTTGAACTTGAATCAAACTTTTCTTTTCCTTGCAAGATTTAATCTGATTTGTACCTGAAAGCAGACTTGAAGCAAAGCTTGAAGCTAGAAATTGGTAATGTGTCTTCTCTGCCAGCTGCATCAAAATGATTGATACCACGACTATCGAGATACTGTGATTATTGTTCCGTTAGGAGACGCAGTGCAACCTATGATTGTATCTACAGTTTTTTGAGAAAAGTTAATGGTCGATATTGGGCATGTTTGGTACGCGGAGTTTTATTCGAGTTCATATTCAGCTCTTTGAAAGAGGTTAATGGAGGGCGAAACGGTGCCCGATTCGTACTTGTATCCGAATGTAGGGGGGGCTTGAAAATGGAAGTTTTAGTAATCTGACACATGGCTACTTTTTCTTCAAAACTTGTGCCCAAAAACGAACTTGAAGTTCAAAATTGGTACCGTCGTGTTCTCTTCTAGTTGTATCTAAATAATCAGTATCACGATTATTTCTAATCAATCAGTTTTATTGAAATGGGACTTTGAGTGTTGTCCGTTGAAAAGCACGACCATGTGTAGGTAACTCTCTGAAAAAAAGTTAGTGGAGGGCAAAACTCGATCCTAGACTACGATAGATGGCTTGGCTGGTGGAAGAAGATCGACCTTCATATTTCATTTCACTTTCTGTAGTCTTCTGACATACGGCTGATTTTCTTTCAAAACTAACATCCGCATGCTTAATCTCTTTTGTGTCTACAAGTAGACTTGAAGCTTGAACTGTATAATGTCGTATTTTTTGCAAGCTTCATCTAAATGATTGATACCATGGTTGCGTCGAACCAATTCTCTCAAGGTGAGATTTTAAATTGACCCGTTAGAGGGCAGAGATCGACTCATGTTCGTATTCAACTTTTTGAAAAAGTTAGTTGAAAGACGAAGATGAAACTCTGGCTACAGTTGGTGGGCGCAGCTGATCCATGTTCGTACTTAACTTTTTAAAGAAACTATTGGAGGGTAAAGTCAGAACCGGGCCACCGTAGGTGTCTCTTTGTAGGACAATCGTGCTAAACTCTTTTAAAAAGGTTAGTAACTGGTCTACATTGGGAGGTGAAGCCCAACTCGTTTTCAAACAGATCAAGAAATATTAATTGTATTACAATATGAAATAAAAGAGCAAGTTATGTTGTATACAATATGAAGACTTTTGGCGTTTCTCGCTGTTATTTTTATTTTTCAGTAATTAGCAGTGGTGGCCATATGTTCAGTCAGTCACACAAGTAAGAATCCAACAATATTTAGTTTATTCTTCATCTAGATTATTAATAGTTAAATACATTTATTTAATTACCTAATAGCTTCCAAGCTTTATTATGAAAAATGAGAACTTCTCTATGCGATTATAAATAAATTTTTCTTCATAACTCATTGTGGTGGTTCATTATTAAAGGAGAATTTGGAATAATTTTAAAATCGTTCCTTCTACCATACAATATTTCTTTGCGACATTTTATTACGTTTACAACGTAAGTGTTTTGCTTCAATTGTTATCCAAAGGGGTAATTATTTTTATGGAAATTAAGCTGTAGAAAACAAGAATTACCGGGAATTCTTATTTGCTTAATGACGCACGTACACTGTACTTCTGACTTTAAAACCACTGGTTTGCGTGATATTTGTAATTTGTTTTTATCTTGAAGACTTTGTTTTATTAGATGTCGTTTAAATTAAAGAATTAAAGAATAGGTAGGTGTAATTCTAGTAACGAGACTGTTTTTAAACTTCTAAATAAAAAGTGAAGAGTATCCGGTAGCAAAAAGTTCTACTAGACTCTATTCTGTAGTATTTACAGTTTTTATGTCAAGAAATAAAATGGTTTTTATCCATACGCAGTTAGTTATTTTTATTATTATGGGGTAGAAAATAAAAAATTAGTATTAGGTTTGATAGTCCCAGGTGTTTGCCATTAAAGATTAAAAAATAATTAAAAGGTGCGTGAGTTATAGGCTGTAAATGTATTTAAAACAATATTATTTTAAGGTTTAAATATAATTCAATTTTATTTTCTATTTAAGAAAACAGCGGTATCAAAGCTTTGACGTTTTATGCTCGCTATAAGCTGTTATTATTTTTATAGTACGTATATGTGGGACTTGAGTTTATCTCAGAAACTACTAAATGAAATTGGGGTTTTAGGCGCAAATTGATGTCCCTTTTGCATTTCATTTAAAGGCGGTTAAATAATTACATTAAATTTTAATTAGCCTTCAGCTAGTAAACTATGAACTTCAACCATCTCTTTGCGAACTCACAATGTAAACGTTTGTCCCAATATTTGTCTACGTTCTTGTATAGACAAATGTCATATTCTTCTTTGGTGTCGTTACTAACGAGATCTAGAATTCGATACTTTCTAAAGGAAAATCTGTACACATAAGTAATTTATTTTTATTATTGTATGTAGCTGTAGAAGTTCCTCTTTAGTACTGAGAGTTTCCAAATAGAAAAGTTTTAAATTTAGACGATCAATTTTCCATTTTTGAATCCATATTTTAATGGCCATTCAATCTAAATTGTTCTGTCATAGAAATTACACTGTTTATATTTATTAATCTTTTACGGTAAGCAAGTGAATAGATTTGAAGACTGTTTACCGCATTTTGACTAGATTTGCTATTAGACAAATTTCTGATAAATAGCAGATAAAATTTAGTAAGCTGATTTTTGGCAGAAACGTTCAGTTTTACTTTTACTTTGTCGGTCATATTGAGAAAGATCGTGCGCAAAACCAATTTGATTGTTGGTTATGATACTTTCCAATTCTTAAGCTATTAAACAAAAATGTGATCAAAGTCTATATGCGAATTTAAAATGGGTGTAGTTCTTCTCAAGTTGTAGGTTGGTTGATTAAAAAAGTAACAAATCGTATGGCTTAAGGTTATGGTAGTTTGTAGAGGTTGTGTACATCCAACGAGCCTGGAAAGTTTATCTTTGCTTTATTGCATATCTCGAGAGTCAAAGTCCACCCATTAAGAATTTATTAGCACCATTCACTTCTTATTACTGATACAGCCCAAAGTTAAATTGGATTCGTGATTCAACTTAAAGGTTTTTTACCAATTTGCTCTTAGTTATACCTTTGGCAAATCCATAGTTTGAGTTAGTTATGTGTGTTACGTATGTATCATTAACAGTCAGAGTTGATCTGAATTTTTGACCGTAACTCGTTTTGTTTGGTTCTGATTTTATGGTTCAATTCTTCTTACTGAATTGAATCTTCAAATCTCGTAGTATGTCAACAAATTGGCGTGAGAAGGGGAAGGATGATATTTTCTTCTGCTCATGAGATTCACTTTGAACCTTGTTTGCTAGCAATGAATGCATTTTCGACAATTATTTTCTTTGTTAGGTTTGCACGCCATATCCTATACCATATAGTTTGACGGTTTCTAAAAATTGAAAACAACACATTTCTTACACATATTTATACTTTTATCAATTTGTTTTGCTATTTGTAGAATTAATATAATTGCTTTAAGCAGTCAAGAAATCGATTTAATAAAATTAATTTGTTATTCAAGAAGGTTGTCATTCGTGGTTACTTAATAACTCTTTTTACCGCTGTTTTTACTCTTAAAAACCTGTCTTTATAATGAAATCAATTTATAACTACTGAATGCTTTGTAAGTTAATTTTATGCAATTTAGCTTCAGAGACAATAATTATTATCTAGTTTTCTATCTATAACCCAACATAACTATTAATTTGAATTTGGCTCAGCAAATATTTTCTACAAAAAAAAAACAAAAAAAACTAGTGTTAGTATCTCATAATTAACTGTATGAAGTTTGATAACACATATTAGACCACTCACACTGACCACAGTTTCAGTTTCGCGTTCACCAGTCTGGAAGGAATCCAACATATGCAGCGGTATCTCTAACTTATTGTTAATTTAATTAATTAATTCAACTCAACTGACTTTGTTGGCTATATTAAACGACCTCAGCAGCCAACTGCAGAGAAAATAAATAATAGCAAACATTCCTAATGTAATACTTGTCAAATAAGAAATTCGTTGAAAAAATATTGTCACTAACATTTTTTTGACAGAAGCTGCACAAAATTTAAGTTTCACTATTTATACTGTTTTTAGAATTGAAATATTTCCTTTTTGCTTCCGTTATTGTAGTAGATATTTGAAAAATTCTTTTCAATTCTTGATTGCATCGTGAAAATAATAATAACAGCGTTATTTCTTTATTGATATAAAATAGGTTTTGTCTATAAAAGAGTTTAATATTTTAAGAATCAAACTGTTTTTAATTTATTAGACTATAATAGTTTAATTGACAGTTTAGAAATGCTGTACAATAAACACAACTGTGCAATCCTATGGTAAATAGCTGTCAAGGAATGTTATTGTCTGAAAACTGCTGTCTTATCTCTCTCTATATTGCATATGGAACCAATACATGATGGCGATCTTTCAGTATGAAGAAATTACAGGAATTAAGCTATTCGAAGTAACAACTGGTAATACTAATTCTAGTATTTAAAATTATAAACAAATTATAAAAAATAGAATAACTGTAAAATATAGAAAACTCTAAAATTTTATTCTGAGTTTTAAATAGAGAAAAAGACACAGCACGTTTGATAGGGGTTCTTAAGACCACTGCAAACTTAGAAAACAATTGAAAGCAAAACAAGAACAATGGGGTCGTTTTCTAAAATAGATTTATTGAAATCTAAACAGTTATTATCATTCTAGGCAGAATATATAGTTAATATTCATTAACAGTTTTTTCCGTAATATGATAACTAAAGAGTTATAAGGAAATAAAATAATTTTTCTCTACTAGTGACGTCACACTTCGTCGGTAGACGGTCTGTACAAATAGTAGAGCTAACAACGTCGCAATCACGTTATTGTGTCTTTGCTGTCATTTGTTAGTTGTCGGGTTTCTCCGTTTTGTCGCTTTCAACTAAAGATATTATAAGCATCTGTATATTTTACGTCTGTTATTGGTATAAAACTTTGTAAATATAATACGTAATATGTATTATATAATAATGTAATACCGCATAACTTCAACAATTCTAAAATTCCAACTTCTAAGCGCTTTCTATAATACCGACAGCATCCGCATCCGGCGCTCCACTCACAAGCCTCCCGTTTTCAGCGTTGTCATTTCGTCAAAGACTTGTGATGTCCCAAGAGTAGCGGGAAAAGTTCTTTTGAACTTTAAATTGAAAAAAATAGTGAAAATAAAAGCAGGAAAAATCTGAAAAAAAGGTCAGCGTTAATTTAAAGCGAAAGCAATCCACATAAGCAAAAATAATATTTTAGGAAACGACCCCATTCTATTTGTTAGAAAACAAGTGAAAAAGAGAAAAAGATTTCTTTTACTATGGAGTATCAACACGTCTTTAAAATTTAGAGCATTCGAGAGAGAATCTCTGCAAGACTCTATGTTTCGAGCCATTTGCTGTGAGTTCGATCGTTGACTGCTTTAATGTTTTTTTGGAGGCTGCTTCTAGCATTTATACAACCTCTTAAACCACTTTGAGTGCAAACTTTTCATCCTCGGTGTCCCAAGTAAGAAATGCGGAGAAACAAAATACCTATATGATAGATTTACCTGTCAAGTTTTCGGAATGAAGCTGTACTCGGCTTTTGCTGAAAAAACGATGACCACCATTGAGAACTAAAACCTTCATTTTTTTGTCATTAATTCCACTACTCCCCATTTAGCATTTAACCTTTCCCGATCAACTCTCCAAATAATATATCTTCTTGGAGAGAACAGTCCTTATTGGTATCGAAAAGTGTTTTAGAATCCATTCTGAACTGTGCCCTTTCTCATCAGACTTAGGTTCAGGTATGTTTTGGGCCGTTGACCTCGCAATTTTGGTTTTCCTGGATTTATTTCACCGTTCGATACCAAGGGTGTTATTTCTTGTTTCTGCTGACGTAGTGCAATCTGATGTCACCACCTCTATTTCAACGAACTTGGAAGTTCCCAGTTTGCGTGAAATAATCTTCTCATTGAGTCGATACGGGGTTGATTTTTAGGAGATGCACTTTAATCACAGGCTCAAATTCGTTTAGTTTGGTTTTCTCCAGATCTAGAGTACATTTTTCTACTAGTCACATAAGATGTGTCGTCAACAACCACATCCCTGATCAATAGTTTTTATTTTTTTATTTGTTCTTGTTATCTCTTCTAGATAGAATCTATATTTCACATTATTTGCTTCATTTTGTTATTTCCAAGTGCTGAAATGCTTTTCTAGCATTTCTATTTTCAAATTAAAAGAAAAAATTTTTGAGAATCTACATCTTTGTAATCAGAATATTCAGTTTTTTTCATTTTGGTAATTAAAATTTCTTAAGATTTGGTTTTTCATTTTTTTACTACATTAATAAATTTTCCATGAACTAGTTTTCATAGTGCTTCTTCAAGAAGCTTGTAACTTTCACTTTTTGTTCCCGTTACATGTGTTGTAGTTAATGTGTGCTGTCGGTGTGATCTTGAATTTTTTGTAGTTTTCTGAGGTGTTTTTGGTACTTGCGACTTTACACTGATAGGTTCGCACCGTAGGGGTCTTAGCTTTGCTTAGCGCGGGGAAAATTTAGTAGAGCAGAAGGCTTCATATAGGCGCATTTGCTGGTGCTATTGTGTTCATGGGTGCTAGAATTCCTTAAGTTTTGTAACTAGCCTCGATCAAACGAGGCTTGTTAACACACCCTGTGAATATTACATTTGGAGAATTCTTTCTCGCATTGCAAAAATTTTCCTTTGGAATTTTTTGTGGAGGGTTAAGAAAACCTGTGGCTCCAGTCTCATCTAGTCAAATTTGCACAGTAGACAAATTTCGTTCTACTCCCGATTGATCTGGGTTCGGCACATATTATCTTTGAGTTATACGGGAATTTCTTCGACTTAACGTGACGAAATGGGTGCCTGCACATATGGCTGACATTCTATGCTAGTTCTATTTTTAAAAATATTGAAATGATTGAATATATACAGTATCTTCGTAAAGTAGTGCATAAATTCTTTAAAAATGCAGGAATGGACTTTTAGGAAAAACGCTCGGATCGGTCGTTTTTATTTTTAATTGTGCATTTTCTAAACAGAAAATATTTATACAGGGTGAGTAATGTAGGAGATATGACGTCATCGATATTTTTTTTATTGGCAACTTTTATATTTTATTATCAAATTTAAAAAAGCACATTTTTTACATACGGTAAGGTAATTATGGGTATAGGTCAGATAAGAAGATTTTGAAGAAAAACGACCTCAAAATTTCACAATATTAAATTTACTGGTAATGCAAAATTCAAAAGACAACTAATTTAAATGTTCAAATTATGCACCGTTGGCAAGACAACGAATAAATTCCCTTTGAATATTGTCAATTACGTCTGGAGATATACGTCGATTTCTTGACGAATTCTTGCTTTTAAATCTTCTAAATTCACTGACCGTATATCTTGGCCTTATATCGATGACGTCATATCTCCTACATGACTCACCCTGTATAAATATCTTCTGTTTTAAAAAAAGCACAATTAAAAATAAAAATCGAGCGGTCCGAGCGTTGTTCCTAAAAGTTCGTTCCTGTATTTTTAAAGAATTCATGCACTACTTTACGAAAGTACTGTATATAAATTAATTTAACTTATTTTTATATTTATTAAATTCGAAATTTATCTTCCTTCACTTTCATGCATTCCTACAATTTTTTTTTTGTATGATTTAAAGCAGTTATTGTTATTCACAATTTTCTTATTATATTACTATTGTTCTAAAAACTTAGGAAACGTAGGTTAAGAGGGGTTGTTTCGCGTTGGCTTGTTACAGATTCACCCCGTTCCGGAAGCACAACGCGGTAACCCCAGAGACAGGATTCTCGCGGTAAGTTTGGGTTTTTTTAAACTTTTAGGCAACGTTTCATATGTTTCTTGTTTGAAAAATTTTATTTTGATTTGCTGTTTAATTATGAAACTTCCCGCTTTATTAGATTTTATGGCATTATTCGATTTTTCAAAATTTTATTATACTTCTATAGTGGAGATAAATAGAATGTATTGAGTGATACTATTTTAACTTTATTAAATGGTATTGATTCTGGAGGTAGAGATCAAATATTTCATGAAGATTTTTGAAAAATTTAATATTATTGTTTGGAAATCGTTTTAAACTTTGTTATTGAATTTAAATAATGTTTCCTAATAATTGTTGGTGGCTTTATATAATTCAGTATAAAATGTTATCAAATCTTTGTTGATTTTTTTTTGTCTTTTTTTCTTCAAAGAAAGCGCTGGCGCCCATTTTAATCGATTTTTTTCAATTTATGTATTAAATGTTTTTTGTATTTTATTGCATGTAACTTCCTTATCCTCGCTCAAGGCCACCCACTGAGTCTAGCCGGCCTAAGACCAAGAGTGTCTTAGTTAAATAATTCAGTATGTTGTAACGCAAGGTTACGTTACAAGCTCTCACATAGTATAACAATTCGGCTAGCTAATCTCTGGGTCTCGCTATCAAGATTTGCTACTCTTCACATTTTTTTATGATTTTGCTTGAAGTAGGCATTTAGGGGTGAAACCTACAACTAGAAGTCTAACTTTGTTAGAAATGTCAACATCAGAACTTTTGTTTTGCATTCTAAGTCTACAGCAAATGCTATTAAAATAGGTTGTTATTATTACCAATAGCAAAGTATTTAATTGTTTGCTTGTGAAAGTTATAGCTGTAGATAAATAATTTAAATTTGTTTGTTTATGAGCGTAAATTGTTTTTCCAAAGTAATAATATCTAGGCTAATCACGAACTCAAAGTAGCATAAAGCTTTGCTACTGGAAAGTTCACTGAGAAATGTAATCAAAAACATCAAAGAGACCACTAATCTTCATAATATTTATTTTTAGAAATCTCGAGATATTAAAATTAACGTTTTGTTGTTTTAAGCAAAACTTTTGTTTTCATAAGTATCTAAATTAAATAAAACCTTACAAAACCAGCTTTTTGTATGTACTTTTAATCTTAATCTTAATCTTAAAAAGGTATTTTTGTTTATTATGTACAGAGGTTTTAAAAACCACAAAAACTTTTGTCTTTAAAGTTTTTATATTTACTTTGACTATGCTTTGTAAAAAATGGTCGTTTCATGAGGGCTACTACTATTTAACATCGCATGTTTTAAGAATATTGAACTTACAATGTCATGAATACAAATGAGTACATTTTCTCCGTTTAGTTCCTCCAACAGTTTCAGTTTCTACTGGTTCTGTCTAACTACCCGTTACCACTTTACATTTTAGTACATTTGTAGTATTTGTTCTAATAAAGGGCCGTGGGGGCTATAAAGTGATTTATACTGGTTTTATTTTTAAAAGGAAAATTTATTTTCAAGTGTTTTGCATTTTCAGTTGTATATCTAGTAAAGTTACTGAAAACAATTTTAACAAAGCTTGTTGTTATCAGTTTTGCAAAATGTAGGTCAGCCAGATTAATGACAAACAAAACAAAAACTTGGAATTATTAAATCCCTTTGACATCTAAAATGTTTTTGCTTTTAAGTTGTGACCTTTACGGCACAAAAAGGAAATTGAGCTAATAACCTTTTAAAATTGTCTGCAAGTTGTTGGTTGGCCTTCGGTCAGAGTTAGTGATCAACATTCATCCCTCGTCGTCTATAAATTGTTCGTCAGCACTTTCCAACTTTTTCGTTTCTTCTTATTTATTCTACCGTTAAAAAATTTGCCGAATACTAATATCCGTTTTCACATAACCTTCAAGTGCTGAGAAACGAAACGCAATTTGAAAATTTATGTTTTTCTTCGATGACGATTTTGTTTACAAATATTTTTATTTAAGAAACATATACAGGGCGCCTCTAACAATAAAGAAAAACTATTTATTTCCAATTTACAAGATAGAATGCAAAAACAAACACAAGAATTAAAAGGTAGAGATATATAAATTAAGTCTGATTCTGGGATCGACGAGAATTCCAGCAACTTGCACTCTGACCCCATCACATATTTCAGTCATTCCGGAGACTGCCTGCCCTTCTAACCTCCATACGTCACATCGACCGTACGGTCACCCTCTTTCAAAATTCAAGAGGAAAGCAATAATTTAAAAATAAAACTCTTTTGGATGTCTAGCAGCAAAAGCATAAAGACCTTTTATCAATGTGCGTAGGTAGTCAGAGTAATTCTTATTCTCTTTTTAAATCTGATACGTTTATTTATAGTATTAGTTGTGGCAATTTTCAAATTACCTTGTCAATTCTGAAATTAAATAACCCGATTTTATAAGAACTTTGAAATTACTCGATTTTGTTTAAAAAAACTTTTTTTGTTTCATAAAGTAAATTAAAACAATTAAGTGAGTAACGCTACACTGTAACTTGCAAGCTAACAGTTTGCGAACCAATGCAAGAAATAAACCAACAACGTTTAGAATTGTCTACCTATAACATGAAATTTAAAATTAAAGATATTATTATTGCATTTTATTATTGTTGTAATATACTATTGAAAAGAAAATATGAGGCACAAATACAATACAAGTACAGTCTTAACAATTTTCTTTTTGACTTACTATCAAGCCTTTAATAAAATTGATTGAGTAAGGCTACTCAATCAAGTGATAACGCATAGTCTAGCAAAATGCACAATACAGGTCTACATTCAAAATTTAAAACAGTAGAGTATTATGATGAAATGTTAAAGTATATATTTGATAATTGTTTGATTCGTTGTTCTCTTCGACTATATCTAATCATTTCTGTAACTGTCTAGGCTTAGGATACAGAAATTTGCCCAGAATTTCCAAAATGTACTGTTGCAAAAGTTTTAAAACACTTCAGAAAATGTCTCACTGTTAAAGAGACACCAGGCAGTGATGGTAAACGGAAAATTTGAAGTTATTTGTGAAAAATCCCAAAATTCTACGCGAATGATAGCAAAGAAAGTTAAAATGTCCTAATCTTACGCCTAAAAAGTAAATAGAATTGGACTGAAGAGTTACAAAGCACAAAACAGCAAAATAAGAGGTAACTGTGGAAACAAGATCAAGTAAACTGTACGATAACTTGTTGACCAGATACCAATGTATCATTTCAGAATAATAAACTTTCACTAGGCAGTGCTTTATGCATTTTGTAATTATCAAACTAAAGCGGAGAAGTTGTCACACACCAATTTTTATCTTTCATGTCTCATTTGTAAGTACTACCAGAGTGTAGTTACTTCTCTGGCGTTTCCTACGTCGCAGGGAGGAGGGCCAGGAAACAAATTTGGAAATTTTAGAGCAAAAATTAGAACTCGGCCTACAGCGAGTGAATTACCTCAATTCTTTTATAATGATCATTTCTTCTCGGTAGATATATATGGTATAAAAACCAGCGTCGTAGAAGCTTCCTGGGGGAAGATATAATTTTGGTTACCACTGCTAAAAATTTCACATTTGGGCCATTTTCTCGGAAACAGCAAAGAGGTAACTCTAAAGGAGTTGGGTTCTAACTACACTCATGTGGTACTAACAAATGAGATATGAAAGATAAAGATCAGTGTGACAACTTTGGACCATCTCCTCTTAAGTTTCCAGAAAAATTAGTGGTATGACAAACCTTCTATTCTTTCGGCTCGAAAAGCAGAACGTTCATCTCTACTGGGGCAATCAATTTATAAATTTACCTGAAAGATTTTCTCAAAAATATCTGTTGCCTTTTCTGAACCAAAACCGTACCAAGCAACTTTTCTGGCCAGACCTTGCAACCTGTTGAAAAATGGCACCAAGAATCTCGGCAACACTGGTCGATTGTGAAAGGAATTTTGAAAAGCACAAGATGTTTCATGTAAATGGATGTGGGTACCAAATAAGATATCCAAGAAGCTTATTCAAAAGATTATGAGTTGTATTCGAAATAAGTTCCGTTCAGTAAGGTACAAGATGAGTTCGGAATTATGTAAAATGTTTTGTAACAGTGGGGGTCATTTTAAAATAAAATACTTATAAAGTAAACGTTTCTTTGAATTGATCTTTGTTTAGTTCTCAACATAATCTGAATTTAACTTGATACACTTTTCTCAACAACCTCCTAGAACGGTTATGCCAGACTGATAGGCGGGTTTATCGGTTTTTGAAAATAATAATTTAAAGTGTTGCTGACTTCGTTATAGTCAGCAAATTCTTTGAAGTTACAAAAGAAATGAAAGTCGCTTGGAACTCAATCTGACGAGTATGGTTGATGGGGAAGCAATTCGTACTTTTAATTCGTTGATTTTTAGCTATTCAAACAGCTAAAGTGTGGGTTGGTGCATTCTCATGATGAAACAGCACATTCTTTTTCAACTGTTTTTCCTGTTTCAAGGTAGTTAATCAATGAAAAGTATTCCACACGCGTCCCAAAAAACAATTGCCTTATCTTAACAGCCGATGGTATTGTCTTTGATTATGGTGGAAATCTTAAATTTTTACTTGGTACCTATTTTGAATTAATAGTTTTCTCTACTATTTTTATTTAATTTTCTCTACCGGTTTCGTTCTGATGATGTTCCTAGAACGAAACCGATAGAGAAAATTAAATAAAAGTGAAAAACTTAAGGAAGTACCTTTATTAACCTAAAAATCAATTGAGTTAAATAAAAGATTTTTTAAAATTTCTAATGCGTAACAGTATGTGGTTTTACACCAAATAGGCAATAACTTTTGATTTCTGTTACGTTAACGACACGTTAAGGAACTGGATATAAATTCAGTCGTAATAAAGCTTAAGAAGCGTAAAATCACCTTTTGGAATTTAAACTGCTTGAAACTATGTTCAGAACTTTATTAAAACTAGGCTAGATTTTCAGAAGTATCTATAAGAGGGTTCTTAAAAAAGTTTTTAATAGAATTCCTAAGTTGTCCCAAAAAAACTTTTTAGATATTTTTATTAAAGGTCTTTTTTAAATCGTCAAGTAAGTGTATAAAAAATGTATTTCTAAAATCTTAATTCACAAACTGTTACAATTTTTGTAGAGTTTGTGTAGCTGGAAAAGCGAGTGGTAATAATTAAAATTTGTAAAGAACTTCTAGAGGAAGACACGCGTAAAGTATTATTTGTTTGTGATTGGTGACTTCATTAGTTCATTTTATTAGTGTCCCCTAAAGATATTTAGTAATTTTTTTAGAAAATGAATATAAAATGTTGATATTATTATAGAATATCTTCAAATAAATATATAATTCATCTAGGAAGCTAGTTAAAGGTGATATCTTATATTGAGCTCAATTGAGAAGTTTCTGAGTTTGATTTAATTTTTTTCCGATAACCCTATATTTTAACTTAACTTAAAAATCCAATATGGCATCCATTTAACTTAAGGAAGTTGATACGAGTGCCTCAAAGGCAGCCATCTTGAATTCTTGTTCGACACCAAATTTAAATTGCTCTTATCGAAAGCAGTGACTTTCATATGAAACTTTTGTTTCGTATCTCTTATACTTACGAAGATATTTGACATACAAGAAAATGACAGTTTTTAGTTTTTTTTTTAATAACTTCTGATGAGTTCGACATTTTGAATTTTTTCAAACAAATTTTAAATCAGCATTTAAAGCTGCAAAACATTGCCTATTTAACCAAATCTTTTTCTTCAATAATTAGAAAGTTACCCATGCAATCCCACTGGATCTGGGACACACTGTATAATGCATTTAACAATGTACGGAACTAAATACATACGTATATACAAGTAAATTCAAAATTTGAATGCGCGATTTTTTCAGCCTCGGTGCTTCCTTTTCCGTAATATTTAATAGAAGAATAGAATCTGGAGGTAAATGGTATTAATAATATTGGAGCAGACCATAGCAGATGCTTATGTATGAGATCTGCGTTGGTATTTTACCGAGAAGACTTACGTGCATGATCTGTTCTGAATCGTACGCAATCCTTGTTTTTGGACTATTGTAGCTCTTCAGAAAGTTGTCTAATGGGAAGAAGAGCATGTTTTATAGCCAGTGAAACATGCGATAACAGTTATAAAGAGATGTTTTATATGATTGCTAGAAGATTCTTCTTGCAACCTTTCCTGTGCTAGAAGTATCTTTACCTTGTACTACCCGATCAATCTTAATGCCCACCTCCTTCCACAATCGATTTTGAATTAGTTTTTTCTTATATCTAGTTGTGCATTATGTTCAACTGATAAACTCTTTTTTGTTGCAGCTACTTCTAAACAGTAAACAATATGGAGCATACATTTCAAAAGTTTAATCCAGGCATGTAATGATAACAGACTATATTTTAGATTTTCATAGGGTTTCTTAGACTTGTCCATTTCCTGTAGCATTGTTCATATTTGTAAGATTGCATTTGTATATATGGCATAATAATGACGGAGTTTCTGTTTAAATATTCATAATCTTTCCATTAATCATCGTTATAATATTATTGATGTTAGAGCTACAAAAGGTTTTAAATTTCTTATTTTCTGTT
This sequence comes from Ignelater luminosus, assembly GCA_011009095.1. NCBI lineage: Eukaryota > Metazoa > Arthropoda > Insecta > Coleoptera > Elateridae > Ignelater > Ignelater luminosus. The sequence continues at coordinate 24,630 of VTPC01001321.1, forward strand.
GTATTTGCACTGATTAAATTGTTGCGTTTTCTTTAGTTTCTTTCATAAATAAGAATTTGATAGGTCTGCAGTACAAGGTAGATGATGTGTTACGTGTAATAGTGGGGTTAGTGACTCTATTAGAATGACGCAACACAAAATAATACGGTATGTCTAAGAAACGATTAGCTCTATTTGGTCGGGGATAGGGTCGAGGTCGTAGAAGGCCTTACTGGCGAAAAACGGTAGAGATAAGGCTAATTTTGAGAGGGCACCAGTCTTAGTTAACTCTGACCGATATAGGTGAGCAGCTGATCCTAAGACTAACCAGCTTTTCCGGTCTTTGAAATACTCGTTCAAGGGGTTGACTATGCAAAGATAACCTTCAAGGAGGCGAATGGAGTTCTCCTGCGACAGCTGGTCGATTACACAATACTTACTGTTGATTCGGTCAACTCTCAGTGCATGCAGGCGAAGCTCCGTAGTAATTTCTCCCACAAATCTTATGTTCTCTGGAACAAATCTCACTACGCGTATTGACATAAACAAACAACGATTAAAGTCAAAATAAAGCTTCTATTGAACACGTAGGATTTAGACAAATATTTACAAAGTGCGACAACAAATAAACAAAACAGGAGAACATAAGTCCAGGTTACAAATAAATTGTACAGAATGTTGCAGAATCGTCTCCCCTCAACCTGATGATTGGTTGAACTGAAAGCATGTCCTTGATCATTGGACAATCTCCGGAACGGAGAAAGTTACTCAAATCATTGTTTTTACCCTTAAGCAGCATCTCGGAACTCATTTGCATATAATGTCAAACGTCGGGTCACAAACATAATTTATGAGTCTGCTGCGACGATAAGGAATTTTTAGGAATTTCAAAAAATAGAATGAAGAATCTGAGATAAATTCTACTTTTAATATATGGAATAAGATTTGCTGCTTGCAAACGAATCGAAAGGTCAACATTTTGTTAACCGCAGATCTTTATTTTTAATTTTATAAACAATATATTTTATTGCTACAAGAAGAACAAACAACATTTGTTAACATGGATATTTAGAGAAATATAGAATAATACAGAATGTGAAATACACTTTGTAATTTATGATTTCCAAAGCGGAAAATATTTGTACATTATTTACACTAATTATTAGAAGAAATCTTAGCTTAGCGCTAAGTGAAACGAGAATTTCTAAGTGATCTTAACAGATAGCTTGAGACTTTCCTACAATGATACCTTTTTTATGATCCTTTATATTAGCTGTTAGTCGTAAAGACACTAATGAAGATAATAAGATCCTATCATCTGTAAAGCTTGTTTCTTGTTCAGCATCTTCAGTCTTAAATCTCTGATGAAATTCATTATGACCTGAACTACCATCACATTCCCATTTATACAGGGTGAGTTTTTTCCGATGTTTATTATGGGGATCTCGAAAACTAGCGGAGATAGAGAGACGATTAAATGGGGAAAGAATTGCAGTTTTACGAGCTTAATTTAATGAGCTTTTTGTTTTTCAGAGAAAAATGCATGGCTAACTAGATATCTCGCAAAAATAGTTTTTTTGTTATTTTGTTCAGTGCCTATAGCTCTGGTATTATTGACTTTCGAAAAAATGTATAAAGAAAAAAGTTGTAGGTAATTATGTGCTTAATAATACTGTCTAACCAAATTTTTTATTTAAGCTATAATTTTTGAGTTATGACACAAGCTTATATTTTTTCTAATGGAAACCATAGTCGGCCATGACTTTATAAAAAAGGCCTCTTTTCAACGATTCTAACGATATGCCACTTGACATAGCTAGTTTTATAAATAAATAAATTATAGCCTTTTTTTCTTTCCATTTTCTTCAAGTAGTACGCTGTGCAAACAATTGATACAGGTGCATCGCGTTTAATAATAAAATTAAAGTTAATTATTAAAATTTTCCTTTTAATTTCGAAATTGTAAACATAATTATTTTGGTGTGAAATTTTTATTCCTCTGGAGTTACAATTTTAAATAAAAATATTTCTGAGAAGCTAACAAACAGCGAATAACAAACGATAAATTAAAAAATAATAAAAGAAATTAGGATATAAATAAAGTAGTACCAAAACAATGTAATTGAAGTAAGTAAAGTATTTAAGGTAAGTGAACAAAGCAGATTTAGATAAAAATAGGTACTTCACTCATAGGTGTAACTAAAAACTGAAAATGCTGTTACCATAGTATGCTATGGAAACAATTAACAGATGCAAACAAAATTACCTATTGACAGTTGCAAATCATTTAGTTTCTAATTAATGTTGATTTTGGTTTTGTGAATCATCAATATGAATTTTCCTAATCAAGAAAAGCGTGATATGATTGAGTGTTACATTTTGTGTCATAAAAATCAAAAGATAGGGTATATCAAAAGTCGTACGACACAGTAGATGGCCTTAGAGAAGCTGTACTAGAAGTTTTTGTTAATACTGATGTACGTTCCGTTAGAAAAGCAACAAATTCGGTTTTAAAAAGGTGTAACTTGTACATTAATCATTTTGAACTGTTTAGTCTTAAATATTTTACTTACTTTAATTACGTTGTTTTGGTACTGCTTTATATTCTAATTTCGTTTATTTTTTCTTAATTTATCGTTTGTCATTCTCTGTTTATTGGTTTCTCAGAAATTATTTTTATTTAAAATAATTATGTTTATAATTTCGAAATTAAAATACAAATTTTATTAATTAACTTGAATTCTATTATTAGACGCGATGCGCGCATTTATCAATTGTTTCCATAGCGTACTACTTGAACAGTTTAAAAATGAAAAGAAAAACAAGGCCATAATTTATTTATTTATAAAACTAACTATGTCAAGTTGTATATCGTTAGAATCGTTGAAAAAGGGCCTTTTTTATAAAGTCATGGCCGACTATGGTTTTCATTAGAAAAAACACATACTTGTGTCGTAACTCAAAAATTATGGCTTAAATAAAAACTTCAGTTAGACTGTATTATTAAGCACCTAATTACCTACAACGTTTTCCTTTACACATTTTTTCTAAAGTCAGTAATAACATAGCTATAGGCAGCAAACAAAATAACAAAAAAATTATTTTTGCGAGATATCTAGTTAACCCTGTATTTTTTCCAAAACACAAAAAACTCATTAAATTGAGCTTGTAAAACTGCAATTCTTTCCCCATTTAATCGTCTCTTTACCTCTGCTAGTTTCCGAGATCCCCATAGTCAACATCGGAAAAAACTCACCCTGTATATGAATTCAGCATCTACGACTTCTTTTAATTTACAATCCCTTGGTAAAGCTGGAATAGAGCATAATCGCTTGATGGTGTGATTTAATAAGTTTTCAATTGAAATGATCGCACCTAATTTGTTTACTTTGATCCCCTCTGCATAACATCGTAATTTAGCTGCTTGAACGTGCCGATAAGATACCCTTCTAAACAATTAAATTATCTGAAACACAAACACGAAGAAACACTCTCTATTCAACGCACTAAATTATTAACTGCACCGATTGTGCAATACTAAGATGTTAAAACTGACCGTGCCTGCAGCATTTGAATTTACTTGTGTCAAAAGGCCCTCTTACTAAAGTAATATTCATAAATAAGGGTTTGTAAGAAAAATAAACCAATTATGCAACTGTAAAAAAATTAGTTTTTGGCCAGCTAATTCTTGAATCTGTTCCGTTGCAGCGTTTTTGATAGAATAATAATAATTGAATAAGTAGAGTAATAATGTCTACTGTCCAACACATTTATCGCAACGACCAGACTAAAGCTTATAAAATATTAAGGAAAGAAAGACGAAGATGTCAAGAATTTACTTTTAGCCCTTTTTAATCTGGGAAAGCTAAAGTTTACAGACAATGTAAGTTTTGACCTGTCCGCTTTATTGCAGATAGAGTACAGTGATAAGTGCGATACATGTATTTTGGGCCAAATCTACCACTTTGACAAACTAAATATTGCACTTAAGGAGATGACCTAAAATTCGGCCTTTGCAAATAACACATCAACTTTTTTGAATTGCAAACCATCAAGGATAGCTTATGATGTTTAGAAAGATTTTGCTACCTTCAGTCAAATTCGAACCGATAAACATTTGATTAACGAATTCGTTCAAGATGGAATTACAGTAAAGATAATAGCAAAAGTTTTATTTATCTATTTCCTAAACGTGGCATAAGGAAAAAATTTTCTTTTTATGGAATTTTTATAACATTCGATTAACAATCTAGAAGAAAAAACGGATGTATTCTTCTTTGGGTGAACTAATGCTGAATATTAGAGGGTGGTACCGATACGCAAAGTTTTGAAATTTTTCTTTACTAAAAAACTATTTGCTTGATAATTAGTTATTCGTGTCAGTATCAGCTTATTGAAATTTGACTAGTTAATTTACTCACCTATAGATGGCGTCCCACATCAGTAAAATATTGCGATTAAATAAAAAAAAATCAATTTGTAAATTCTAAAATTGTTAATAACAAATAAATCTTTTTTACTTACCATTTACTAGCGCACCCACTAACAATAAAAATATAATTTACTTACAGGCTGATACAAATTCCACCTCGAAAAATATAAAAATTTTCTTTTATAGCCGTTCATACACGATGGTTAATAAAATGACATCGTAAAATTTAATCTCTATACCCCTTTATGTTAACAAAACTCTACAGGATACATTAACTGGTAAATAAAACCAAAATTTAACTAAAACAAATATTAAAATTCTAATAAATACTTGACAGAAATGAAAATCTCCCTTTTTGCTTTGGTTTTTGTTCTTCTTCATCATCATCATCTTCAAAAAAGGCTGCATTTTTCTCTAAGGTTTCCATCATACTTTCTGTAAATACATATGTCAGATAAATGTTATATATATTAAAAAAATATTTGGTATATGGTTTTACTGTGTAATTCCAGAATTGTTGCATTATCACCTCCGTAATCCTTTGGAAGAGCTTCTTTCGGTAGGTATTTATAGAAAGTTTCAAAAGTAGAATGAGCAAGAGTCTAGAAACATAAAATTGTACTGTTATGTAAACTTTTTTATATCATTAATATAATTTATTTAATTAATTAAGTTGCCGACTCTACATCCCTTTCGTAAGAGTGTCGCGAAAAATAAAGGTCATCCTGATAATTAAAAGAATATCGAAAAACAAACAGTCTTTAAATAATCGTGTTGTCATCAGAGTAATTTAGTAACTTAGCAGCTAATTGTTGAAAAGAATATTTTAATTTATGCCTAGTCCTTGATACAGGTCCGTGATTATTTACATCAGCAATAATAATATAACAGATACAAGTTGTTATTATAACCAATTTGCTATTTTCCTGCTCGAGAAGAAAATACTGTGAACAGTTTTTGCATTTATGTTCATTCTAAAAATATCTTAAGAGCTTACCATGTCGGATAATTCCTTTTTCATAAACATTCTTATAAGTTGAATAACTTTCTCTATAATTGGATTTATGTTGATCACGTGTATTCCTTTTAATCTTATAGGAAAAGCATCCTAAAATTTAAAAAAGTAAATAACGAAGACATTCTGTAAGATAAATCTAAAGCATCTTCCCAGCGCCGACTTAAGACATTACGTGTCTAAGGCACAGCACCTTTTGTTAAAGATCATCAAAGTAGGATTGCCACCTGGATTCCCACGTGTATTTATTTTGAATTCAAGGAAAACTCTGCTATGTGCGCCTACGGGATATTTATTTATTTTTCTGTTAGTTAACATCAATGTTTTTAATTATAAGAGAAAATGTAATGTAACAAAAAAGAAAAGGTGCACGTTTGCTTGAGGGTACTATCCTTATTAATTGTGTTTATCCAGCAGCGGCTAGGTAACTTACTACATAGTCACTTGCTCCTGTTTGTTTTTCAATATTTCTGTATTTTCGAACTTAAGCACGTGGTAGTCCTTAATACGTCCAGTCAGTTGAAGGGACGCTCAGTTTCTTCGTTACCATCACATTCAAAAAGCATCTTTGTATTGCTGTCTGAGCAGATTAGTACGTGATATAAAATCTTTTTGAGCAAGATCGTAGTAGCTGTTTTAAGTATTTCAGCCTCTCACTTTTCACAACTAGTATGAATCAGTGAACAACTTGAAAACCACTCAACTAGGGCATTTTCTTCATTATCATATCTTGAAATCTATCTGCGGATAACGTAGTTATTATATTTTTAAGTTACTTTCTGGAAACATTTTGAGCATCTCAGCAGTAATCGGATGTATATTAAAACATCTGGTATCAGCAAATCTTTGGAGGCATTTCTTATCTTACCTAAAACTAACACTTTGTCACACTGATATCCAGCCAGTTAATTTCTTGTGATAGTGATACAGCGCAAGATAATTATTTTTGGCTAACCATAATCATTAATGAAACTGTTTTAATAATATCCTTATTTAAATTAGTTTTTAGTTGGTTTCTTTAGCTGTAGGCCTTTAATCTCCAACAAAAGGGTGCCTTATGGTCAAAACTGCAGACTCTTATAAGAACTAGCTGCGTGTTGCCTATTATATATGGAAACAATAATTTGGTTGTGTGTCTTTGATTTTGATTTGACTTTTCATTGTATAGACTATTACAGTAATCTCTTTGATCATGAAGTTTCTAAACAAAAATGTAAGGCCAATGCATAGGGATAGTCTTAACATTCCTAGTAAAGAAAGACCTAACAAACGGAAACGCTCAAGTCCAGCAAGAATAGACCACTAGGTTTTTTGATTAATGTGCTCACGGGCCCCAAAAACATACCATGAAGTCGATATGAAAGCGGAAGGAGTGACAGATAGTAAATATCCTCCAGATTTAGTAGTTGGGGGCTTGAGAGAGAATTCTTTAATTTATTTTCTTTCGTTTTTTTGCTAAGAGAATCTTGAAGAGTTTACAGAATATTAACTATATTTGTACTGCAGTGCACATATATTAACGTAGTATTGACTTTCATGTTCTGAACACACTCTTCTTGTGCACACTCGTAACGATCTACATCTATACGCCCAGAAACCTCATATTAGATTTTTTAGTTTAAACAGACACTAGTCCACATTATTAATTGAGTAGAAACTGCCTTACGTACGAGGGTGGTCTGAAAAGTTTCCGACCTAACAAAGATACAAGACATTTTTTCTGAAAATTTTTTTTTATTTTTCAACATAGTCTCCTTGTAACTCTACACACTTCTCCCAGCGATGCTCCCATCTCTGTAACCCGTCCAAATAGTACTCGGCATTTTTCTCTGCAAAATAATTGTTCACGAAGGTGACTGCCTCTTCATTTGACGAAAATCTTTGTCCTCCGAGCGCAATTTTTAGATGAGGGAACAAAAAGAAGTCGCTTGGGGCTAGATCTGGTGAGTAAGGCGGATGGTCAAGCAGTTCAAACCGTAACTCGTGGATTTTCGCCATGGCAACCGCTGAGGTGTGAGACGGTGCGTTGTCTTGGTGAAACAGGATTTTCTTTTTCTGCAAATGTGGCCGTTTTCTCGCAAGTTCTGCCTTCAGCTTGTCAAGTAATGATGCACAGTATGCTCCTGTAATGGGTTTTCCTTTTTGAAGATAATCGATTAAAATGACTCCATGACTATCCCAAAAAACAGTCGCCATCACTTTCCCAGCCGAAAAAACAGTTTTTGCTTTTTTTGGAGCCGGTTCCCCCTTTGCAGTCCACTGTTTGGACTGTATTTTTGTTTCGGGCGTATAATGGTGTATCCAAGTTTCATCTACAGTAATTAATCGGAGCCAAAACTCGGATTTATTTCGCCTAAACTGCGCCAAAAGAGCGTTGGAAATATTCATTCGCACACGTTTTTGGTCTAACGTAAGCAAACGCGGCACCCAACGCGCGGACAGCTTTCTCATGCCTAAATGCTGATTTAATATGTGACAAACACGTTCTTTTGACATGTTCATAACCTCTGCTATCTCTCTCACTTTAATTCGGCGGTCGTCTAGCACCATTTGGTGAACTTTGGCGATGTTTTCGTCGGTAGTTGCAGTTTTTGGACGTCCCGAACGTTCATCGTCTCCCAAGCTCTTACGGCCACGTTTAAATTCAGCAGCCCAAAATTTCACTGTTGTAAATGATGGTGCAGAGTCCCCATACACAGAATCCAACTCATCTTTTATTTGCGAAGGCGTATTGCCTTTCAAAAACAAATATTTAATGACAGCTCGATACTCGATTTTGTCCATTTTCACAAAAAAAACTCACATCAACTCACTCAAACGACTGTTACATAAAAACTGCGCGTCCAAAATGGCTGAAGCTTTGGTGAGTAACTGTCAACAGATGAACAACGAAATTCAGTAGCTTTTATTTACTAGTGCTGCCATCTTCACGTTGAGGTCGGAAACTTTTCAGACCACCCTCGTATAGTCTTTTTGAGAAAATCTGAAGTTGCATATATTTATGAACCATGCCAACATTACTTTATTATTAATTCATATGGCTAATGACGCATCCAACTCCAAAGATGAAAAGTGTAATTACCATCACTAGCAGCTGTCCTATCGTTTGAAACTAGGTTTTCCTTTAAATCTGTATGGAGTTAAATCTAACTTCCTGCAAACTAAAACGTATGTTTTCTTATGGATGAATGGTATGAAACCTGTGATGTTTAAAAAGACTAGAAAAATCTAGATAGATATTAAGCAAGACAATTAAGTTGTTACCTGCACATATGCTACAAGCTTTCTAGCATGAGATATTCCAAATTTAGGTAAATGTCCCCATGTCATTCCAAGCGCATCTAATATTACAATAAATCCTTCGCTGTCTGGAACCTTTGTTAACCACAACTCAAAAATACTAAAGAACAATTTTAATTGTTGCTCAAAATTAAAGTTAGCAGGAATACAGTCTACAGCCTTTGCATATATTACTCTATATCCTTCTTTTGTTTGTTGTTTTAATGGATATTGCACGCTAGAATTATTCAAATATTTTTAGATTTAAAAAATAGTTAGAGCAAGCAAAAGTATTTACCACACATTTGTATGTAATTTCGCAGATGGCAAATTAGGATTTCTGTTTCTAAACACTTGAGGCCAATTTGCCCTTTGAGTAAAGTAAGCATCTATGGTACTTTTAGTGTTTTCAATGTCATAATAGTTACTGTGCAAAAATAAGAATAGTTGATGATCTGAAAACAATCAATTGATATTATAGGCATTACTATATGTACGAAGTTACTTACCGGAAACTTCAGGGTATTTCGACTGATTCTGCATCCATTTGCGTACTAGTTGTACGTCTTCCCGTTTTAAATTTACATTTTTTCTGTACTCGCCTTCGATATCAAATTCTTTCTGGCATTCTTCCATATTTTAATATGACACTGAAATAAATGAGACTGTGTGTTTGAATACGCATACAAAGCTATTATTTTGTTGGAAATCGAGTTATTAAAATACCGACAGCTATTATGAACAATAATTTGAAATAATTACAACTTGATTCTATGTCATTATTTGGAATATTAAAGGTCAAGGTGTACAGAGAAAAATTGCAACCTTAAAATCAAATTGTACTTGTTATAATAAAATGAGAACTTTATCACTTTCGATTCAATAAAAGTTGAATTTGCAAAGCATTCATGCGTGTATTATAAACCATTTGAAATATTGTTTGCAGTTCAAATAATGTAAAAGCCTTTTAGGTGGCATATTTTCTGCTTTACAAATATTTATTTATAAGTCATCACCTGCTTACTACATGTTTTAAGACAGGCTCGAAACATTATTACTATTACTATTGATAATGTTCTGCTGTTAAACTAAACCATTGAACAATTGAATAAAAAAAATAGAAAATTATTCTATTGTATTTCGGTCGAGTTTTGATTTTATTTTAGTTAGTTTTAAGGTATCTGGCATTAGAGTTCAATGGATATTTAGGATTTGGGCGAGTCAGGTTGATAAGATTGTCTTGGTGAACGGCTTGTGTTGCATTTAGAGATGTATATTCTTACTAATTGTGGTTTATATCATTTTTTGGATTTAACAAGTTAACTCGTACCGTGACATTTTACGGTTGGTGTGGAATACATTTTCAAAGTACCATCTCTCTAAGTACGAATACTCTCTTGGTAATCTTTGGCTGAATCATTGTATGTTTTAAATTTTCAGTAATTAAAGTTGGCAAACAATTACTAGCTTTAGTCTTTTCGACATCTCTCCTCGACGGTTATTAGTTTGGAAAGTATGAAGAGACTTCCGTAATCATCAGAAGGCTAAAATAGTAACTCTGATACATTATCAGTTTGGCCATTCGCCTAAAAGAAGCTTCATCAATAGCCAAAGAGACCTTATCTATCTCAATTACAAATCAAACAAAAAGGCAAATTAACTTAGTTGATAAACTATGCCATTGGCATAAGGAAGATTTCTGAACTAGTTAAAGCGCTCGTCTTAAGCCATGCTTGTTTGTCCAATACCTTTAGCGTATTCCAATGGAAATTCTTAAATAATAAAATAAAATAAACTAATTGAATACTAAGGACAAAAATAAAAAGGTCTGAATGAATTTTAGTAAAATGCCCCAAGTCGACTTTTAATTGATCTCTAAAAAAAGAAATCAGACAGTTCTGTATATCGTATCTCCACCACAAGATACAAATAGATATCAGATATAAATCCAGAATCTTCACTATAACGCAAGGTATTTAATTATCTAATCCTTAAGGATTTCTTAGAATTATCTGCACAGGTATTTCTGTTTCATTTCAGACTTGCAGGCGTATTTCGGTTATCACAAACTACGCCAGGATGATTTTACATTTTATTACAGTTTTTCATTCTTCATAAATCTTGAGTACCTTCAACAAATACTTTTTGGTTTGATTTAAACCTAAAATCTAAGCGAGTTCGAGCTCGAAATCGCTAAGTGGTTTACAATTGCAGTGGTTTCTATTAATTCAACTTTGGTTCAATTTTATAGATTAATTTAGAACGTTTAGAAATAAATATTTCTGCCGCTCTTTTAGTTATAACAATAAAGGTGCATAGTTGTTTGTAATTCTTAAATGATGTAATTGCAGCAATTAGGTACTTTAATTAGTAAGTAATAAAAATGTGGAAAGTCTGAATAACCTTGTCGGTTATCAAGAACTTAAATAAGTAAAGTTAATTAATAAATTATTTAATTAAATTGTAAAATCCAACCTTGTACCATGCAGGCAGGTAGTTGCAGGGTTAGACTGTTAACTGTTGTACGACCATTTTTATATCAATTTCCACATTAAATTACCATCGGTGAGAGATCATAATATTACAGTATTCCAAAGAGCTATAGACCATTTACTTTTATGTTTTCCAATTCACTTTTGCTTTGATCTTGCTTTTTAATAAACGACGATATCAACTCGAAAATATTCACAACCTATTTTTAGCTTCTAAACTTTTTATAAATCTAATTTTTAATAACTTTATAGTGATTGACTTGCACATCTTCGAATTTTTACAGTTAGTGTTTCTTATTACTTCACTGCTCTATATTTATCAACTTTTCAAACAAAGAATCTGGTTTCAAACATTCTATTTTAGACAATTAACAAATATTTCCTAAACTCAATCTTATTTTTACATTTCCATATAAACTTTCCCTAAAAATTAGCCAAGTTTTATTACATTATAATTTATTATTACATCAGACAAAGTTGGTACTATTCAATTATTACGAATTTAATCGTTTTTTTAATCAGAAAACATTACAGTCAATATTTCTATGGTCACATTACTTTTCTCTAGTATCTATATCTTGTTATTTAGTTTACTAATGACATGACGCTCCAATTAGTGCAAATAATTATATTAATTTATCAACTATTTTTAACTTTGTTTCATTAACGAGAAATAACTACTTTTAATAAGTGATTCTAATTTGTTAGCAAATAAACGCCTCTAAATTTTAGATAGTTGACTAACAACTAAGTAATACATAATTACTAGATAATATTTCATTCTAGAGTAACTCAGAAATTGATTTCAAACAACAGAGATGGATAATGTGTGTTTATCGATGCTTTGGGTTTATCTTTTACAGGTATAACTTGATAGTGCAACCAACGGAGTTTAAAGTAATAAATTACAATGAACATTACTAATTCTTAATACATTTTTAAGTTTCTTAGGCTTCTATCAAAGATGCATCTAAATGTTGGTTTTTGATATTTATTTTTTTATGAAATCAATATAAGGAGGGCCATATTTAGATCTGAAGATTGTAACACTGAAGTTTGACAATAACGAACCTAGAATTGTGCGTTAGAAAATGACTTTAAACTTTCTGATTTTTTTCAACAAAATGTCAAAGCAATAAATCAGTTTGGAAAATTCTAAATTTCTATAATAATAACTGCTAAATCAGATTTTACTAACATTGAGATATCTTTGAGACTCAAAGAAGACCGGAAGGTGATTTCTTCCATAGATGCAAGCCTCAAATTCAAGAGAGGTTGATACATGAGCACGTACTCTAGATCTTCAGAATCCCACCTCTACTTCTGGATAAAAAACCCAAGAAAAACTCAAATATCCACCCTCTGTCCCTATAAGACGTGCCAACCACTTGATCTATATTTGGCATTCTGATGCCATGATGGCATGCAGATAACTTATTTCAAAAGGTTTCTCTTTCTCAATCCCATGAGACTACCGACTGATGTAGTTAGCGGTCTTTGTATATCATAACACAGTACGGCCGCTTTTCCACTGGATGACAACTTAAAGCGAGCACTACCTCTATTAAATTTGTACCTCTCACTCCTTCAAACTAACAATCCATTTTACCGTTACGGCCAAAGTAGAATTGGATTTTAAAAATGACCTACGTGCAACAAAGTAATGGTTTGCTTGCTTGCATAGGGTTGGAATTAGAGTTTTGAGCAATAGGCAACCAAGAGTAGTGTCTGTATACAGATATAAAGACAAATTATTATTTAGGAACAGCCTACTGAAAAGATTGGTTAGAGGTTTATAAGCAAAAAGTAGCGAGTTTTGATTAATATCTGAATTTATTATTTCAATTAAATAAATAAATCTAAATTTCCAGTTACAATATCTGCAGGTATTTCTATAAAATATACAAAAGAACTTTGTAAATTAACAAGTAACAGAGTATCAAAGCAGAATGCAAAAATGCATAATTAGGGATGTGAAAAAAGAGAACTAATCCAACGATATCGATTTTCTGGAAATACGATTCACAATATTTTATTACCTTTAGTGTACCCTCAAAAATAATCCACACATCAGACGAGAATAGTCAATACCTCCAACTATAAAATTATGTACAGCTTTACGAGTTTATGCAAGTAGAAGTCACCAACGTGTGTGCGGAGATGTTTTGGCAAGTCGAAGAAAATTCTTTGAAATTGTGGGTTTTCCAGAAGTAATAGGTTGCATCGATGAAATTCACATAGAAATTAAAAGTTCTGGTGATGATAATGCTGAAGTAATTATATAGAAATAGATAGAGTTGGATGTCTTTGTATGTACAGGTAGTCGCAGGAACAAATATGGAGATTTGTGACACTATAGTGCGTTGGCTGCGCACGACAGCAGGATTTTTGATAGCAGAGCATTAAAGATGAAGTGGCACTTAACTCTGTCCATTCTCTTTTTTTGGGGCAGTGTACACACCAAAAGAAGATATACAGGGTGTCCGAATATTACACCAAAAATTCTTGACTGTAGGTTTGGCGGATTAAATAGAGATGATTTATCGAGAAAAGGTAAGTAAAAAGTTTTTAGTTTTCGAGTTATAACGCTTCAAAGTTGATGGAAAAAATGGTTATTTCTTTACTGTGATCCTTATGCTAGAATATAGTCGAAATTTACATATCGTATCACAGGTTTTTATGAATATGCTACTTCTGAAAAGCTCAGAACTTTTTGTATGGCCAACATTTTACAAATTCGATGCGAACACATAAAAGTAACCTTAGTTTATAAAAGATTTGCCCTCTTGCATTTTTTTCGTAAGTTCTGAGTTTTTTAAAAGTAGCATATTCATGAAAATCTGTGATACGATTTGTAAATCTCGACGATATTTTAGCATAAGGACCACCCTAATGGTACCCAATATCATACCAAGTTTAAAGAAGATTTGTTGATTCATTGAGACACAGTAAAGAAATAATCATTTTTTCCATCAACCTTGAAGCTTTATAACTCGACAACTAAGAACTTTTTACTTACCGTTTTTTCGATAAATCGTCTCTATTTAATACGCCAAACTTACAGTCAAGAGTTTTCTGTGTAATATTCGGACACCCTGTATAGTAGAACGGAAATTTGGAGTATGCAAAGGTCGTTTTCAGAGCTGCCTTTTAGCATTAAATTATAAACTAAGGACGATTACACGTATTATTGTTGCTACAGCTGTACTGCATAATATCATCACTAAAGCTAATGAAAGACCTCCATGATAAGATGAACAACCTGTGGAGAGAGAAACTCCTGCTCTTCCTGCAGCTGAAAATCTTCGAAGAAATATTACTAAAGCTGATTTTATTCAAAGATATTTTCGTTAGTAATGTTATTCTTTTGTAAAAGAGATATTAACAAATATTAAATTAATATTATAAGATATAGATTTTTTTTAATAATTCTGCTTTTACTATTTCGAGCTCACATTCGTGTATTCTTAAGCGGATTACTTGTTCTTTTATACGCAACTCTTCCTCTACTATCTTTCCTTCAAGATGCTCCGCTTTTTGCTTCATTAAAGTTTTCAAACGTTCTATTCGTAGTTCACTTTCATTGTTCGCAGCAATCGCTCGAGTGGAATACCAGGATTTTCGGGTATCTTTTGATGACGTGGGCAGTACAGGTACAAAAATGCAACAGTACTTTGCTTTAGGTACAATTTTCAAGAGCGTTCAAGGCAGCTAACCTATTTCTAAAGCCATTTTTTCTTGTTGTAAACATTTTCTGAATTTTGTGTTACAGTAATTATCAAAACATTATTTTCATCTATTCTACATGATGTACCAGCTTTTGTTAGTGTCACCATCAATAACGTCACGTACTTCAATGTCCAGTAAAGAAACTTCTGGGATAGTCTGACACCATCCTTGCCTTTTTCCCATTTTCTCTTCTTCTTAACCAGTCAATTCTTTTTCTTGGCGTTTTAAAATTATCCCAAACCTTGCGAAGTTGTTCTGTTGATTTGTAGACGTATAACAATTACACATTACTATACTAATAACTAGAGATCGGAAAAATATGCAAAAAGTTCACTGCATCTTTCGATACATTCCTTCAAAACATTGGAATTACCTGTTTTATTACTTATTATACGTCAAATACTTCTAGACAACAATAAAACTTACAATGACAGAATTCTGAAGTGTTATTTTGAAAGATACAGTAGGCATTTTGCATATGTTTCCGATCTCTACTAATAACAATCTAAAATGTGTTTTACATATAGCCGAGAAATTGAAAAACTGGCGTATATGAATTGCAAATAGTTTTTCAGTACAACGGTATAAAGATTTAGTGCTATTTTGATCAGTAATATACAGGGTGTTTCCGGTTTATGTAGTCAAACATCGAGAGGTGATAGAACATTAGAAAATAAGTGTACTTTACTATATAAACTTATATTCAAATAGGCTTAGTTTTCGAGCTACAGGGTGTTAAAGTTTTAATAGAAATTCTTGGTTTTTTTGCTTTTTCAAACACAGTATACGCTACTGAGCTAAAATTTCTTGTATGGTTTCTACTATGGGAAATCCACCTTTCTGCAGTTTTTGTAGTTGATGCCCTTCACCATGGGCGGAGTTGGAGGTAGAGGCATTCATACTTCTTCAAAAAAGATATGTTACGCCACTGAAAAACTAGCTGATTCTAATGTTTTTGTATTCTACACTCCATTTACCAAACAAAGTTACTGTGGTGTTTTCCGCGTATAATATATTGCGAGTAATTTAAATCTTTTGAAACTCCTGTAACTTATTGTTTAAAGTAGGGATTTTGCACGTTTCAAATAACTGGCGAAGTAGCTGGAAGATTGCGTAGTACTTTTGGTATGCGGCTTATGAGGTGTCTGCTATCTTACATACTGTTATAATTTACAACTTTATCAGTGGTGGAGGTTTGGAAAGCGAGTACGTACTTTAAAACCCTGTATCTCAAAAACTAAGCATTTTTGCATATAAGTTTATTAAGCAAAGTACACTTACTTCTTGATTTTATCATCTTCCGAAGTTTGACTAAATAAACCGAAAACACCCTATATAAGTAACTACTCAGATATTATGAACTTTAGGAGGACTTACATATTACAAGTCCAAATATCTCCAAAACGTTTTTTTTCTCTGACGAGAAGATGCAATCTTTCTTTGACATTACAACATTTTTATATTTTTGTACCGACTGTTTTACCGTAGTCTTTTTATCCGCAGTCATGTAAGATTAATAATTAAGCATTGATATGCTGTATTATCTGTATACTGTCGTCAAGTCGAAATAGCAGGTATAATATTTTAGATATTTTATATGTAATATAATGCGATCATGAAAATTTAAGTTCCCAGGGAACTATAAAAAAATCATGTCTCAACTTATTCCGGAAAACTATCTATCAAATTGACAGTTTGCATTAGAAACAAGGCAAAATCATCAGTATATAGGTTATGTGTTGGCATGCGTTGTGTCTTAGCTACGCCCAACGGAAAAATTTCACAGCCTACTGGAAACTTAAATTTTAATGATCGCGTGTTATTTATACTTACGCTTAACCAACACTACGAAAAACCAAGTTTATAAAATTTTTTAAAAATTCATAAAATGTCAAGCGTCCTTGACGGCCTGAAATGTCATTGCTACGTTGTTTTCTGCCTTAAAATATTTTTTACAAAAAGATCTACATTTGTTTGACTATGAATTTGATTGGAACTAACAATCAATTGGTAATGAGGCTGTATCTATCCAGTGCAAGTTTATACTTGTATAGTATAGTATAGTCTGTCCATCCAATGATTAGTGACATAAAAGTTACTAGTGACTACGCGGAAATAGTACTACTTCCCCAAAATTTTAAAAAAACATGCCTTGAAAGATCATGCTTGTGGAATATTATTGAAAGTGAACTCAAGACAAGTTAGCTACGGTTATTATGGACAATAAAAAATAGAAACCACCAAACACCTGATTTAAATTTACTTCGCTGAATTTACCATTACCATGAAAGACGGGTAGGTTAAGTAACTAAAATTTAAAAAAAACTAATTATTTAGTGGACAGAGTATAGTAAAAAAAAAACGAATCAACAAAAACTGAGTTTACACGAGATTTTAATATGATTTAATTTTCAGTGTTTAAGGTTAGGTTTTATATTAGAAACCTGAAAACTAATATCAGTGTCGAATGACACAATACGTAAATCACCTCTATGAGAACAAGCATACAATGTGACAAGTCAGAGCATTGATCACGTGACAATCGAGTAACTATGTTTTTTTAATTTTACATTATAGACGACGGGCCATATTTTTCCATACTTATTATTGAAGTATAAATTAACCTAGAAATTAATAAAGCATGAAAAACATGGTATGTAATTAATAAGAAAAAGTTACTTTTTGCTATTAATTGCTTGGTTTTTTTCTTTGTTGACAATATGTTCCAAAATTGTGCATCTGAAAAATAACTGAAATACGTTCCCAAATTCTACTCCGTCGAATTTCGACGGACGTCACAATCTAGTAATCAAAAAATAACGCTACATCTTCAAGTTAAACAAATAATTTTCTTTTTTAATTAAATCGTATCACTTCTTATTTTGACTGCAATAAAGCTGCTGATCAATAGCGTAGATATATAGCAAAAAATCTTAAAACAAAAGAACGATGAAAAAACTTTGTTATAAAAGACGTTAATCTTAAGATCTTAAACCTGGCAGACAGCTACATAAATAATAAACGAGTATCAATAAAGTAACAGTTGAAACATTATAGGGTAAATATTACTTTAAAAATTAATTCTTCATATTTAACCTGTCTGAAAATATCTTCGAAAACTTTATTAAAACTAGGCTAGATTTCCAAGAGTCGTTAAAAAGTTTCTAATGAGTTCTTTCAAGTTATGTGAAGAAAAAAAGGCTTTCTAAATAATTTTACTAAAAACTTTTTTTTTACATGCACCAAGGCCATTTAACGTAACGATCTTCCTGAACTAATAATCCAAACTGGTTGTAACTATTACGTTTCTAGAAGAGTACGTAGGTACTAGAATGCATAATAGAATTTTAAAATACTACTATAGTAAACTGGTTTTAACTACGTAATTCACGAACATTTGCATGTTTAATTGAAGAATCTCTTAACCTACTACATTGTGAATACCTACATTAATAGGTCAATCTCGGATTTATATGCACCAAACTTAGGTAAAATGTATTCAAACTCGTCTGTTCTGGGAGGCATACTTTATTATTTAGCCATACCTGACTGTAAGTAGTAACTAATGAACAAAAAGCGTTTGTTTGAACCACGAGAAGATACTCTGAAATTTTTCGAATTGTTTGTTAAGGTTGAAGAATTTGGAATAACCAAAATTCCGAAAAGACTTCCTTCCTATGAGATAAATTAGTAGCACAAATTCACCTTTCAACTAAAAAAATTAATTTTGTTTGAAGACTCTTAAGCTCTTAAAAGTAAGACGTGATCCAGTTTAACTTCTTACGTTCTGTTATTGCATTATACTTGGCTGTACTATACTTATTCTTGTCTTGAAGTTTGAAAAGTTTCATGTTTTGATTCTGGGCAAGGTCTCAAGTAAGCAAACGGCCGAACTTAGTACGCTCGTCAAATTTTAAATGCAGACTATTCCAGCGAGCTGTGATTAGCTGCAGCACACCTCTTGACATCTTTAGCTATTCCGTCGATGTTTGCTCTTTGCATTCTAAAGATCCACTTACACCTCCTGTACATCAATCTGAATATTCATACAATGAATTGGCAGGTGCCCGTTTAAGTTTTCAGCTATAGCACCAGAATACCCACTAGCATCTAACAACTGCGTACATATCAATAAAACCTGATTGTAATGACAATCTAGCACAATAGTTTTTTTTTATAAATGTGCAGTCTCTTAGTGTTTGGATTTGAAGTCAGGGATCATTTTATGAAACTTGACAATAATAGTAATAATAATATCAACTGTGGGCTTTCCCGTACGTTCATTCTGGACTCTCACTTTTTAAATTATGCAGTGGCGCCTAAAACTCTTTTCAGCTTAAATTTAAATTCTTGATTCTTTCAACTCAGATTATTTTGCTTGATGTGTTGCGGACATCTTCAAGTATTGTTTAGTAAACAAAATGGGCACCGTATGAAAAGAAAGGGTTTCAGATAGCACAAAAGAAATAAAAATTGAAAAACTAACATATCAGTGGGTAGACACCGCTGTTAGCTGTTCAATTATTCTTGTAGTGTAAATTAAAAAAAAGCAAATGTTTTGGTTCAAAACAAGAAATGCAGCAACAAACAATTGATCAGACAAAAAGTTTGTAATTTCTCAAGACAAAATGGAACTCGTCATGATGAAACACTAAATACCTTGTAGAATAAAAAGTGGTTCCAGAGCAGAAACGAGCAAATGCGCCCTCCTGGCCAAAATAGATAAACCGAAATGTGTATAGACGACTAAGAAATAAATTTTAATCAAAAAAAAAACTATTCAAATTTTGTCAACTATTTATAAAGCAAATGATGTCAGTTTAGTCTTTTATTTAAAAAATCTAATAATAGTAGTACATATTTATAAAAATAAAAATATAATTTATTTATGGCCCGATACAAATAATACATAATTAAAATATTTCATATCCCATATACAATGTTCATACTGGTGATCGATAAAGTGGCATCGTAAAACTTAATCTTTATGATACTATCTTACACTAACCAATCTCCACAACACCCATTAATTTAATTAAAATTGAGTCGACTCTGATTGGTAACGAATTTTTTCTCATTTGTTTGTTTCTATTTCTTCTTCTCTTACAAAGAAGTCTGCATTCTTTTGTAGCGTTTCTACCATCGTTGCTGTAAATACATAGAATAATATAACTAGTTATCAAAGCAGAAACTATATGGTCTTACCGTGTAATTCTTGAATTGTGTCTTCTTCACCTCCAAAATCTTTTGGAAGAACAGTTTTTGGTAGGTACTTATAGAAACTTTCAAAATCAGAATGAATATGAGTCTAGAAAATGGGTTGCTTTGTTACATACATACATGTGTTACAAACTCTTTTGACAGTTGTCGACAATGTTAAAAAAAGTAATTAAAAACTTTCTTTTAGGTTAGTTTTTCTAACGAAAAGGTTTCATCAATAGAGCATATTTTATAAAAATATTTTTTCAACTTACCATTTCGTATAACTCTTTTTTCATGAACATCTTTGCAAGAAAAAATATTTTATCTACAATTGGATTTGCATTGATGACTTGTATACCTTTTAATCTTACGGGAAAAGCGTCCTAGAATGAAGAAACCAAATAAAAGATCTAGAAGCTACAGCATTACATAATCTCGCAATCAGAACTAAAATGTTCAGGACCACATTAGGCTAAAATCAATTCTTATTATTTTATAAGGGTTTACATATATTTTATACATTGCCGAAAAAATAGTTTTGTAAGAAAACGCTTGCAGAAACCACTAGTTTCGTAATTTTTACGAGGACAGTTCAACTCAGTCGTAGCCAGAAAATATATATTTTTTGGACATTATTTTTCATACTGACATTCGTATGGAGCAAATTTAGAGCACTACTGTCGTGCTGAATGTTTGATCTATGCCAGACTTTGTTTGCTACTGATAGTTTTATACGACACAATGCATTTACACTACCTAAAAACAACAGAATTAAAATTATTGTTATTATCTTCAAGAGGCACGAGCACAGTGACGCAGTAGCGTAACTAAATGTTGCTTTATAAAACAATTCTTTGAAGGCCCAAAAAGCTCTTTACTTTTACCATCATACTATGAAACGCATAAAGAAAAAAGAAATAGTCAGTGTTTACTAGAAAACGGCTATGGATTCGATGATCACGAGCAAGCAAAGCAGTAGTTGAAAAAGGAAAAGGTTAAATGCTCTTGTTTGTTATAGATGTTTTAGATTTATTTTGATAGAACTAGCTACTGCTCCACCGGTAGCGATTGCTTTGGAAAACTAAATAATTCCAGACAAATAAAAAAGACTGTGTAATAATTGTAAGTAGGGAACTAATATATGTTGTAAAAGCAATAATTATAAGTATAGACAGCCAAAAAATGGAAAAGGTGAAAATGCCTTTAAGTAAATAGGTTTTACTGTATCCTAGGTCCCACTTGGCCCCACTTGGCCCCACTTGGCCCCACTTGGCCACTCTTCGGCTTACAAATAAGTATGAAAGCATATCTCAAATGGAATTTTGGTATGAGAAATACAGAATCAGAACAGAATTCGAATAAGAGAAATAGGAGATTACATGCTGAATGTGCATAATATAATCAAAGACAGAAAACAATTGGGATAGAAAAAGAAGAATATTAGATCTTAAAGAAAATCTACACCAACAGAAAGGAAGAGCAAATCAAAGATGAATCTATAAGGTTTGGACAAGAAACAAGAAGATAAAGTAGACACCGAGCGGAAGAAACTAGAAATAAAAAAAATAATGAGGAGAAAAACGTGAAGTTTGCTACTGAGTGCAAGGCTTACTTTTCTTTATCATCAAGTCTAGCCACGATTGTCTCATAAGTATTGGAAGTGAATAGAAGACGTTCTACATTGAGATTCTAACCTAATATTTATTCAAATTTATTTATTTTTATAAAAGACCTATCAATGAAAAATAGTTGTTCTTACAAGGTCAAATCTAAGATTTAGTGGGTCCTGAGGCAACTTTGGATTTCCATTGTCACAGTGTATTTTCTTGTGGTTTTCCAGAGGACAGGTTGATCCGTTCATGTCAAAGCTTCAACACAATAAACTTTGAATGTTCATACATTTGATATCTCAAGAACATAAATCAATATGTGATAACCAAAGCAATTCTGGACTTCTAGAAGAGTGAATTTAGTGCTCTAGAGAAAAGGACAAAATTCTACGTAGATTTCAAATTACTGAAATTGTGAACTTGTCTTCCAAATATGAATCCAGAGGCTGTTCTATTTTTCAGATTATTAAGGCCAACTAAATTCCGTAAGCGAGTCCGCAGTTTGCTGGGTTGCTATAGTACCTTTTTAAATTTTATTTGTTCATACCGAATATAGAGTCCAGGGT
The DNA here is from genome assembly GCA_011009095.1 of Ignelater luminosus. Lineage (NCBI taxonomy): Eukaryota > Metazoa > Arthropoda > Insecta > Coleoptera > Elateridae > Ignelater > Ignelater luminosus. The sequence continues at coordinate 46,934 of VTPC01001321.1, forward strand.
GGACTTGTAAGTTTACTGTATTCGCTGGAGCCACACTGCTGGTAAACTAAACCCAACTAAATCAAGAGTTCTGTAATCTCATAAAAATTAAAAATTTGAATAAGTCACTTTCTCAACTGTTTTTCTGACGTACCTACACATTAAAATAATCTAGACATAGACAAATAATGTTTTGCTTTTATAGATCAGAGATCATGGGCTTTGCTGCTGTAGCACCATAGCATCATAGAATGGTACGGTACCTTTAGGAACTTCATTTTAAAAGCTTGAGTAATTTTCTTCACAGATTAAACATTATCGACAGTACTAATATAAATTACCTGTACATATGTAACAAGCTTTCTGGATTGGAATATGCCAAACTTTACTAAATGTCCCCAGGTGACTCCACTTGAATCTAATATTATAATGAATCCATTACAATTTCCAACCTTGCTCAAGTATAGATCCATAACATTAAAAAACAGTTTATTAGTTTCGTTAAAGTCGTACTTATTGGAATCACAGTCTATAAATTTTGAATACATCAACTTGTATCCTTCTTTGGTTGATTGTCTTAATGGCCCGTGCACACTAAAATGTTAATCAACATAATTAACAACAAGAGCATGCAAAACAAAAACTTACGTTACATCCAAATGTGGTCGCAAGGGTAGAATACTTGGATTTCTATTTCTAAAGGATTCAGGCCAATTTGCTCTTAGTTTATAGTACGAATTTATAGTATTTTTAGTTCTCTCGATATCATAATAACAGCTGTGTAAAAACAAAAGCAACTTGAAATCTGAAAATAATTTCTGTAACAATTAAAACATTTTTTAATTTTTCTTATTTACATACCTGATATTTCAGGATATTTTGACTGATTATCAATCCATTCACGTAATAATTCCACATCTTCTCTCTTCAAATCTGCATTTCTTGCATATTCTTCTTCAATGTCAAATACCTCCTGGTGGTTTTCCATTTTCTGGTGTCAATAACAAAGGAAATCACGAGCTGTATGATTGTATTGTACTAGCAAGTTAATTCTACTAATTTTTATGCAAATCTGGTTTTAAACATGACGGCAACTGTAATAAAAATTTTAGCAAGATAAATTATATTAATCTTTATTTTTATACTTTTAGTACCAAAGTTCAAGGTATACACAGAGAATTCGTTGTGGTGGTGCAAAGGTTTAGACAGAAAATTCTGGAGGTAATAAGCTATGAACAATGTTGAATACCAATAATATTTGAGTTTCATATTTTGTAATTACTTTCCATAACCTTTTGATACTGCTAGAGTTTTGTTTTATCGTTAATTTGCATTGCGATCATAGTCAAGGTTGAGATCAACTTTATTGAATATCAAGCAAATAATATCGATAATTTAGGAGATCAAACTTTGAAAATTTGATTATTTTATAAAAATGATAATTACAACAATACATATTTTCTATAGAAAATTTTATATTTGAATCGCTAATCAAAACGTCATTCACTTAAGTTGACCGAGGTCAGCTGGTTGATTCTTTATGTAAAACAGGCAAGTCCAGTAGTTTGCCATTTTGCAGTCTACTTTTAAAATATTGCATGTTTTCAAGATATTGTTCTTACATTGGTACACTGATTACCTATATATATTCCAATTTAGTTATTTTTAATACAAAACATCGTTTGCGGGTTTAATAATGAAATAAATTACAACAGGTTTAACTAGCTTTAATTACATAACCTTAAAAGATAATGAAATTCACATAAAAATCATAATATTTAAAATAAATTATGTTAATATTAATTTACGAAATGTGTATTAATTACAATGTAAATTCTTCTATTTTCAATTATTATACAGGGTGTTCTTTAAAGCTAACTGACTTCGAGTATATCCCAATTGGTTAAGATGGCATATTTCTCAAAAATAAGAATAGGAAGTTACGAAATTTCATCATTTCATCGTAACATCAATGAAATTGAAAAATAATTATTGTGTTCAATACAAAATAACAATAGTAAACAAAATAGAAAATAAATAAGAAACTTAATTGATGTAATTAGTACGTTGCATTCGCAGAGTCTGAAATCTCACAAAGTAAAAGACTTTAGGAATTTATTAAATTTTATAATATGGTGACAGAGTTCATCTTGTATGTTTACATCGTTAGAGATTAGTTAACCTAACCAACGCGATCATACCAGAAAACAACTTGTCTGTACTAAAGCAAGTGTCAAGTTAAAAATAGAAATAGATTTAGCAAATAGAAGATAACAAATCTTGTACTCTTCCACCTATGTCTGCTTAGATATCTTGCATATAACAAAATCGTGACTAATGAAACGGGTACTTGTTTTCGTAAGGCTGGTATTCCAAGTAACTTGTTGTCGAAAAAATATCAACACTAAAAGAAGTATTGGGGCTTTAGCTGTATTTGTAGCGTTGGGACGTGTCTGCGATATATCGTCTATAAAGGGTGAACTTAAAACAATGAAAATTTTTTTACAAAAATAAAATTAATGATTTTAGCAAAGTTATACAATTTTTAATAATGAAAAGATGAGGATAGATAATTAACAGTTGTATCGATATTTACAATATCGAAAAAGGGCCTTCTTTGCCAATTTCTGATAGCCTTTTTCTAATCTTATGTATCGTGTGTAGGACAATATGTACACGCATGCTTTTTGTCTGCGTATTCTGATACTTAAACATTGACTTGACTAACCTCCCATCCGTTGTTGCACACTAATCTACATACTATTGGCCAAAAATCTTCTGTTGGATGTGCTTTTGATACCTTTGGTAGACTTGATTCCTTTGTTGTCTAGGTAAATTAATGCATTTTCCCCCAAATATTATCGGCATAGTTTTTTGCGCGTTTTGGGGAATCTCTTTAAGCTATTTGAAAGTGTACGTATGTAACTTTCTTTGAAAAGCATTAATCTTTAACTTTCTTTGTTGTTACAAATCTGGAATTAGAATTAAAATCCATCTATTTCTGAGAGATCCTTAGTTATGAGACTTATTTCTCAACCTTTTCATCCAAGCAAATCTTAAGCTGTTTGTGTATGTGATGTTTTCTTATCTATACTAACGGAAGATAAGACTTTTGCGCAACCCACAAAAATTGCGAGGTATTAGTACTTCACAGACGAAATTTTTACCGGGTGCATCAGCTAAACTGAACCAAGCAGATATCTCGATTATTTGAAAAGATACAAAAAATATGTTTACTGCAAAGAATTCTAGAACATACTTAGCTACTAAATTTTTTTATTCCCTCATTTATTGATTTTTTCCAGAAATGGCAACACAACAACACCCTGTATATATTCTAATAAATTATTATTATTTCTCATTCGTTGCTGATTTTAGCAAGGTAATTATACTAAACTAGATCTACCAGTTTCGATGTAAACTTTTATTTTTATGGTTTAAAAAATTATGAAAATTCTAATTAAGCAAGCGGTTTTGCTACACCAGGTGGTGGTCAAGAAAGGCAAACCGCAAGATTCTTCCATGTTTCTGTCTGTCGGAACATTTTGCATTTCTTACTATGATTTGACAAGTGTGTAGATACTAATAAACACATTAATAGAGATGTAAGTATGAATCAACTATATAAATCTTCCACTGCGTCACCCTATAGCAAACTTAAAAAATTAAGAAATCTTAAAACTTTCCGTTTTATTTGCGATTTTTAATTCTCCTTTGGTAATAGAAACTTGAGTAGAGAGGAGATAACATAATAATCAGTTATTAAATTGGCTGCTATTGAAAAAGTACATTAACATCTTATATGTAGAATAATAAATAACGTGTTGCATTCTAAACTTTGTAACCACACTTACGTAATTGATATATGTAAATCTGAATTATTAAGTGAAATATTTTTGCATAAAATAATCTCAAATTGTTAGTTTTAGATGTTTGTTATTTAAATATCGGTTATTCAAAATCAATGGACAAAATTAACTTAAACAGATACGTTCTAGACTTAACTAAAATTGTTTATATTGGATTTTAATTTGAAATGTTTTGTTTTTGAAATTTGTGTTCTAGTAAGTCTATGATTATGAAAGAGACAAAGAAAGTGAAAATATTTTATTGTATGAAGAATATGTAATGCTCTACTTGTCATCTTTCCATTCGTTTACTTACTTCTTTGATAGTATCTAATGAGCAGGTACTTAATAAAAACAAAAATTGCTATGGTTTTTCCTACAAGGTTAACAAAGATGAATGCAAGTTGTACATTTTTAGATTCATAAAGTTTGGAAATTTTCGTCAATGCTATGATTTGTCGAGGTCTTTTTAATGCCAATTATTATTCTTTCTGTGGGACGGTAATAAAAACAATAAAATGGCATTTTATTAAACTTAAGTTTCTCTGTAAAGTATTTTGAGAATAATTTGTAATCACACTATTAGAGAAAAGTTGTATCTAACCCCTTTTGTAAGGTTTAAAAAGTAAAAGAAGATCGTGTGCGTAAACCGCATCAGATTTTTTATACTACGGTCTCTACACTATTCTGGAACATCTTAAAATGAAAAAATAATTGAGAATAAGCAGATGCTATTTTTGCAAAACATTTGTAAATGAGGAATGAGAGTTTTTAATATTTTTTCTTTGTAGATAACGACTGTGTGAGCTATCTCCATATATTATCTGCTCTACTTACTTTAAATGTCAATATAACTTCTAAACAAAACAATATTTAGTAAAAAAAGAATGTTTATACTTGGTTGTTAAAAGTTGCTAAAACGCACTGTTTCACAGTGCAACAAATTTCTTAAAATGTGGTCATAAATGGGATTCATGAAAGTAAATTCCGCATTGGAAACTGACCGTTATTAGGGTGTCACAATATCTAGTATGAGTCTCTAATCGGAAATTTATTATCCTTATTTATAAAATGTTTGTATTTCTGTTAGTATAAAACTGACTATAAAATAAATAAAAATACAAAGAGCAACAAAGTACAAAAAAAAGCTATGGAGAAATGGGCAGTGATACAATTCCTTTAACAACAAGACAATACCAATTTCTAAGTGGCAAGCCAAAGAAAACAATTGCGACTTATGTCCACCACAAAATCATATAAAAATAGCAAAACAAAGTTGTTATCCAAATCCACTGATTGTAACCGATACACTTGCTGAGGTAAAATTGCAATTAATATTAGATCATGCAGCCGAACGTATTCAAGTTGTGCCTGAGGTTATGGAATATTCAAAAGATGAACAGTTAGAAAATCTGTGCACTGTGACTCTGCTGATTCTGATGAAAATAATATCTTTTTCCTCCCTTATAACGTCCCAAGGGCTGTAATGAATCGTTACGTTCCTGTTCCAAACAAAAATGAATTTAGTTTACGGGCGAAAAAATGTTGTACATCTCACGGAAGTAATATTAGAGTTCCTACATAATACTAGTAATATTACAGTCTCGACGTGATTACGTCTCGACTGCAACAAATTACTTTTTCCCCTTGGTACGTTAATAACTATTTCACACTATTTATCCCATTACATACATCAGAGATACAAAAAAACGCATAAAAGAAGAATTTAAGAAAAAATGGGTCTTATCATTGATCGGCCGAAACCAGGACATGGTAGTACCAATGTACCAAGTACCAATAATAAAACGCAGAAGCATCATCTAAGATCGCTGGAATAGATCTAAATATAATCGAAAGGTTCCATACAGTATTAATTTGCTTGTTATGCGATTTTAAGATTAATTCGGACAAGTTCGAGGATTATGCTATACAGTGTGTCCAAACTTCAAGGCTTACCATTGGGATCTCGTAAAGGGTAAGAGATACGATAGTTCACAATCATACCTTAATTCTTTTGATTTGACATGACTTTAATGTGCTTCGTGCGTCTTTTGTTTTTGTCATTAGTTACCCACGGCTTAATATTTGAAAACCTATATAAGTAGGTTTTTCTTTAATAGTATTTCGCTTAAATCTAAAAATAAGTATATCAACTTTTATATCACCAAAAACCACGTAAAATAATCTATCTAGTGAAATGAAAATCAAACATGCGTTTCATTAAGAAAAATCCAAGTCTATGCGATAGCTCAAAAACAAAACAAGCGTCTACTGCACAGTCATTGCAATTCGATAGAGCCCGATTGTATCTAAAACTTCTTCCTTTACATATTTCTTGTATTTCCTTTCCTTTAAGAGATATTTTAACTTAAAGAAATTGACACGTTTAGATTTTTTTGCTGCTATCTAGTAGACTATGCATTTTGAAAAGAAAACAAGAACACCAGTAAACTAACTTTTCGACTCAGCAACTTTTATCTCATTTAACCAACTTTGTATCTCTTACCCTTTACGAAATCCCAATCGTGTGCCTCGAATTTTGGACACACTGTATAACTACAGTAAGCGTGTATGTTTAAAAATACCAACAACACTTCACAAAACCTTAATTTACGGTACAGAAACCATTTCTTCTTGCATACTACCAATAGGCCAAATATCCGAAGAGGCTCGAGAGGCACAAACAAACATTTGAAGAAATTTAAGGAAAGTTTTTCCATAATAATATCTAGAAAGCAGACGATGAAAGATGTATTTAAAAGACTGTAGTTAACATCAGAAATCGGCTAAGAAAAATAAAACCAATACCCGCCGAGAATTTGGCACTATTAGAAGAACCTAATATACCTCCAGAAAGACATGAAGTTAGCTGTGAAACACATTGCGTGTTCAAAACTGCTGTTTTAAGATAATATTTAAATTCTTATCTATAATAAGTTATCCTTAATGAACATTAATTAAAGTGAAACTTAATATTACAAGTAGGTTAATATGTTAATAAAAAAATTTTAAATTAGATTTGATGTCTTCTTATACGAATCACTATTTTCTTGATCTCACTGTATTATACAATAACTAGGCATTATTTGATGGTTGTAAATTGTAACTACAGTCTTTACGTGCATTTCTAGTTTATTTATCAACAACTTTGAAGAAATGGTTGTAGAGAAAAAACGGGCACATGACATATGGCTAATGACAAAAGATACAGAGGACCGAAAATACTACACACATTGCTGTAAGGTTGCCAAAAAAGCTGTACTGAAGGCAAAAAAAGAAATAGGGGACAATAGATGCAGACACATAGATCAGACTATAGGATATAGTAGAGCAAGTGAAGCGTGGAGAACTCTAAAATCTTTAAGGACGAACAGAAAAGACAATGCTCACATCAAGCTAATACCGCTAGAAAATTGGAAAAATTATTACCAGAATCTATTGACCAAAGATCGTCCCGAATTTCTTATAATAAATAATGATGAGACATTCAACTCAGAGACAACATTTATAGAGGAAGACTCAATAACACCCACAGAAGTAATGAAAATCCTTATGACAATGAAAAATAGACGGGCTCAAAAAAATGCAGGACTTCCGATAGAAATGTTAAAACCTGGATCAGATGTACTCCTACAGCTTCTTGCTTTTGTTTTTTAAATGGTTTCCTAAGAGGTAAAGCACCTGAATGGTTTTAAATATTTACAAAAAAGGCGACAGGAAAAAATGCTCAGGGCAGGAAGATCGTGTCTACGACAAGGTTGTGCAATAGCTCCGACTCTATTCAAAATATACTTAAATTCAACATTACAACGATGGAAACACACTTGTCGAAATATGGGCACTTCCATCGAGGATGACAAACTTTTTACTTTGAACTTTGCCGATGACCAAGTTATTTTTGCTGAAGATGGGGATGATATAAGATACATAGTTAAAAAATTAGATGAAAAGTGTAGAGTTTGGGGTCTCTCAATAAATATGAAATAACCAAATATCTAACTGTTGGAGACACAAGACCAAGATGTAATTAAAAGCGTTAATTCGTAGAAATACCTTGGAGTTACAATTACGAAAAATGGCTCTAGTGAAACCGAAATTAAGAAACGAATTGGACAAGACCGACAGGTAACAAAACAATTAAATAGCATACTGTTGAACACACAAATTAGATATGAAGCAAAAATCAGAATATATAAGACCATCCTAGAAAATATTGCGACTTATAGGGCTGAGGTATGGGAACTGATTGGAAGTTTGAAAAATAAGTTATGTTCAATGGAAATGGGATTTCGGAGACGTTGTTGTAGACTGACATTACATGACAGAATAAAAAACGACGGGATACGTGAGAGAATGGGTATAGATACCACAATAATTGACACCATTGAAACAAAAATTTTAAGGTGGTACGGTCATGTATGCCATATGGATGAAGACAGATGGCCGAAGAAAATGATAGAATGGATACCAACACAAAGAAGGAGAAGAGGTCGTCCGAGGACAATCTGGAATGATGGTGTCAGAAACGCAATGAGAGAAAGAAATCTACAAGACGAGGACTGGAGGTATAGAAAACGATAGAAACTGGGTTGCGAGAAACGACTATAATGTTGTATTGAATCGCGATAAATAATAATAAAACTTTGTTTAATTCAACGTTTTTATTTATGACCACGTTTTATTAAATTTCGCACTGTGCGTTCTTGAGAGAAACGCATCTACAGCCTTAAGCGTGTTTCAAAGGGTGTCCAGAAAGTAATGCAACATTGGGATAACATCTAACGGCGGATTGTTAGGGTTAAAATAATTCGACTGAGCCCAATTTGCAATAAGTGAAATTGGTCTTTTAAGAAGTCAGAGACCCTTAAAGTGAAGATTCATAATTGATAAAAAGGTTAGATTCTTATACAAAATTAGTAGTTAAATCCTTGACAAAGAATAGTATTTCTCTACAAAACCTTACAAGATAACTTTATATCATTGAATTCTACTTGAAAATTCATATGGGATCATTTCCATTTAAAAGAAAACTCAAGATGGTTGCCGTACAAAAAAAACAGTTAATATTTTTTTAAATTTTCTTCGCAAAACTTGGGGAAAATGCATACATTAGGGTTATTCAAATTTCATCTGCCGATTTTTACCGGTTTTGCAGGGGTAGCATGTTTCCATACCTTTAGGCAACGGTATGTAATACCTAGTAATTATCTAACTCTGAATAGCTAATAATGATACATTGCCTAATTTTGATCCTTAGCATTCTAAAAAAGTTAATAAACAAAGATTATTTGTGATATAGTCTTCTGCAATAGGTGTTGCCTACCTACACGTATCGTTATAAATTGAACACACCGTATTTACAAACCATATACCAAATATATTAGGTAGTCCATTCAAACAGGATTGCGTTGGACCGCGTTTGCTCGCATATTACAAAGACAGTAGAGAGCGCTATAGCAAGGACAGACTGTGACCGGCGAGGTGTACCGAGACTTTCTGGCTCGCAATATTCCAAATTGGATGGCGGCACGCAACGTCAAGAAGCACATTTTCGCACATGACAATGCGCGTCCACACATTGCCAATGTGGTGCGTGAGTAGCTTGATCAAAACCAAATCGAAACATGGATTCAGCCGCCATATTCGCCAGACTTACAGCCATGTAATTTCAACTGTTTTGGCAATCTGAAGATTGGTCTAAGTGGTACTCGATATGCCAACTTGGATGTCCTCAAAAATAAGATTGATGAGGTTTTGCAAGATGGTTTGGGGCGTGGCCTATATCAAGGTGTTTTCATGATGCCTGAGAAATGGCAAAAGGTGATCGACAACGGTGGACAATGTAGTACATAAATCCAAAATATCATGAATTTATCATTTTTAGTTTTTAAAATATTTAAATAAATGTGTGATCCTGTTTGAATGGGACTACCTAATAGTTTATTAATTTATAGTCTGATACAAAAACCATATTATTAAAATATTACATTGATGTACACATCTTCATACATGGTTGTCAATAAACCTACATTATAAAACTCGTCTTTTATTATACTCTTTTAACCTAATGTTTCTTACAAAATACAAAGAATTATGAACTAAAATAAATGATTGGAAATGCAGTTCCATCTAATAGCTAACTTATTTCTTCTCTATTGGTTGTTTCTATTTCTTCTTCTCTTACAAAATAATCTGAATTGTTTTGTAGCATCTCTATCATCGTTTCTGTAAATAAACACAAATAATATTTATAATTTGACTTCAAAAAACCTGCACGGTCTTACCGTGTAATTCTTGAATTGTGTTTTCTTCACCTCCATAATCTCTTGGGAGAATAGATTTTGGTAGGTAGTTATAAAAGTCTTCAAGATCAGAATGAAGATGTGTCTAGAAAAAAAAGGTGGGCTTGTTATTACATTACATGTGGAATAAATTGTTGATACGACACTCAACAATGTCAAAACAAAATTATTAAAATTTTCTTTTGACTTAACTTTTCCAATGGTAAGGTTCTAGCAAGTTTTTCTTTATAATGATTTTTGTAGATAACAAAGATACCCCGTCAACTTACCATTTCGTACAATTCCTTTCTCATGAATATTCTTGCAATGAAAAATAGTTTATGTACAATTGTATTTATATTTATTATGTGTATAGCTTTAAGTCTTATGGGAAAAGCCTCCTAAAATAAAAAATCAAATAAAATATTCATAAAGTAATAGTGCGCAATAATGGTACTAAATACCATGCAGAGTAAGACAAACCAAGCCTATGCAATGCTTCTACAAGAAATATTCAAGACAGATTTAGTTAGTTATCAAACTAGACTTTCTATATAGCCAAAAATAACATTAACATTTTTATTTTAAATAAAACACTTTGTACGTCCTAATAAACTGTTATTCTTTATTTGTCGCTGATTTCAACAAGGTAATATTGATTGGTACAAACGTACCAAGCTTGACTTTATATTAATTTCTTTCTATGTGTAAGTAACGTTTTGGTCAGGTTTGGTTATTATGTATAAAGATGCAAAAATTATTCGTAAGGCAGACATACTGATAAAGAAAGTCTGTTAGAGAAATTCTCGAAGGGATTGAAGAAAACTTTTGTCGAAATAAATAATCAAATTAATCCTTTAAGATGGTTCCTAACAAAATGTATGATCCAGGTATTAAGATATTTTTGCATGAATAATTTTAGTGATTGTCTTCAAAAAACAGAAGAGTGAGAGAGAAGAGAGAATTTTTTATATCAGAAGTCTGTAACTTCAGGGTGTTTGTTTATATCTCAGATTTTGTTGATCTAGACAGACGCTCTCGGCGCCTAATAGGAAGTTCGCATTGAGTTTTTAGCTTACTTGCCTTTTATTCAATCAAAGTATTTAAAAGCGTCAATATGTAGAAGAGCACATAGGTATTATGTACAGATTATTTGAAGTGTCACGTTTGATAGAAAAATGCGAAAGAAATTTGTTCATCTATGCAAAGAGTGGAGTATCATATTACCTGAACATCTTATAAATAATTGAGGTATGTTCTTACTCTTTTTACATTTTAAATTTGCCTCACTATAAATACAATTACCTGTATATATGCCATAAGTTTTCTAGATTGGAATATCCCAAATTTCGTTAAATGCCCCCAGCCGACTCCATTTGCATCTAGTAGTATAACTAATCCTTTGCAATTTGCAACCGTCCTCAAGTATAAATCAACAACATTATAAAACAGTTTTTGTTGTTGATTAAAATCATACTTAGTGTAATCAGTGTCTATAAGCTTTGAATACAGGATTGTGTATCCTTCTTTGGTTGATTGTTTTAATGGCCAATATACACTAAAATATTAATTAATTTGAAAAAATGTAAACGGACCATATAAAACAAAAACACTTACACTACATCCAAATGCGGTTTCAAGGGCAGAGTACATGGATTTCTATTTCTGAAGACTTCAGGCCAATTTGCTCTTAGCTCATAGTAGGAATTTATAGTATTTTTAGTTCTTTCAACATCATAATAACAGCTGTGCAAAAACAGAAGCAACTTAAAATCTGGAAATAGTCTCGGTAATAGTGAACAATATTTCTTAATACTTTTTCGAGTTACTACTTACCTGAAATTTCAGGATATTTCGACTGATTTTGAATCCATTCACGTAGAAATGTCACGTCTTCTCTTTTCAAATCTACATTTTTCGTGTATTCTTCTTCAATATCAAATACTGTCTGACAGTCCTCCATATTTAGATGTAATATTAAACAAACTCACACACTGTATAGTTATACAGAGTAGCAGTTATAGAACACTAAATAGTTAATCAAGGAATCAAAACAATTCATTATTTAATTTTTATCCTTCAAGTGCGAAAGGTCAAGGCATAATAAATAAATACATGGAGAAATTCCTGTTTTGTGACTGACTAGAATTTGGTAGGCTGGGCTGCTACGGAAAGTTTGGGGTTCTATTTTTAAAAACCTCGGTAATTATTTTTTACAGAAACGCATTTTGTTCTTGTGGTTATGATCAGTATTTTTGTTTTAAATAAACTTTTATGTATTACCTTGATTTTCGAAACAGTTCATTGAAATTGGTCAAGGTCTGTCAGCTGATTTGTTTGTATTAAGCAAAACTAGTTACTTTACAACCTGCTTTTAATACCTTCAATGTATTTTCCTTATGAATTATTATACACTGAAACGTTGGTTATATAAATTCATTTGTTTACCGACTTATAATGAAATTCTTTAAACTACGTAAACGTTTTTTATTTTTCCACAAATAAATCTGTTTGTATGCATATATTAATGTAAACAGAAAGAATAAGTGCGTTTGGTCCTAATTGCGTAGCGTTATAGACAAAGAGGGGCAAAGATATATTCAAGTTTAACTGGTTTCATTCAGTGGCGTTCCGTTTCTTAATTTGATAGGCACCGCAATATTACATATTTATGAATAGACAGTCTAGGAAATTATTCACAAACAGTATTGGGCATTATCTAGATTGTCTTATCTAGTTATCTCACCTAGATAAAAGACATTTATCTATTATATTATTTAGATGTAGTTTTTAAAACCATCTTTTATCTGTAGTATCTAGATTTTGTAATTTTAGTTTTTCAATTTCTTTGTTTTTTGCATATTTCAGTACCTAATTGTTTCCTTCTCTACCTCTTGTGGCTTCCTTATCATTAGCGGCGTCATTTATGATCGGTCGTTTCCGCAATTTAGTACAAGCCCAAGGACTACACATGCGTTGTGCATCCGGTACACTCTAATGATTAATAAAGAATCCTGGTTTTGACATAATGTTTTTGCGTTATTATCTACTTTATATTTATTTATTATATAGATAATTAACACATAGTTTATCTATTATTTCATCTAGATGTTTTTTAAACAATAATCTATTTTATCTATAGCTAGATAAATTTGAAATTATCTGTACTCAACACATCTGTTTATAAAATCATAATCGGCCTAATAATTTAACCAGAAAGAAAAGAAAGAGACAATGATAACGAAATTTTTCTTTCCATAATTGGTAAAAACTAATTGAAAAAAGAAATGTTTAAATTCCAATATGGAGATCTGTAAGTTTCGAGACGGATTGTTACAGTATATATAGTTTTGAGAATAAAAACAAATAAGTAGCACATGGTTTTATCCCGTTTCACACTTATGCACCTATTTTAGTATTTTCTCAAACACCTACGTGATGTTCTTAACCTCATGTTTATGGCCCAATAAAAGTTATTAACGATTAACCAAGCACTGCACTGACACACTTGTTTAGATTTTCAAATCTGCCTGACCTGCTGTTTTATAAGTGCCGTTTAGAAACTTACGCATCTCCCTACACGAGTTTAGGTTTTTTTT